>QRFJ01001781.1:0-93650 GCA_006176705.1 Cocos nucifera
CGATAGAGGCCAGGCACTTGCGTGGCTAGATCCAGAACCTCAGGGCTTCAGTAGGATCATCAACGGATAATCAGATTATCCAAAATCAAGATAAAATTAATTTAGATTTAATTTAATTTAATTTTCTTATTTATCAAATTATAAAATTAGATCTAAAAAATATTAGATCTAATTAGGATCTAAAAAAAAAATTTTGAAATATGTCTCTCGATCCAATCAGATCTAAACGAACCTGACCTCGGGAAATCAGGATTTTTCCTTCAACTGGTATCAAAGTCAGGTTCTTATAAAATTTATTTAGATTTAATTTAATTTAATAAATTAATAATTTTAAATATCACATAAGATATGATTAGATCTAAAATTAAAAAAATAAAAAATTAATATTAATTAATCTAGATCTAATATGTATGAGATACATAACTAGACTAAGAATAGAATTATTCTATGTGTAGTCTAGTATCATAATTTTTATTTAATTAAATATAATTTTTACATCTATTTATTTATTATTTATTGATCTAATAAATATTATAATTATATTTAAAAATAAAAAATAAATTTAATTTAATTTATTCATATGAGATATGATAGTTGCATGTTTAGACTAGTTGTAAAATAGTTCTACAAATAGGTTTAGATTAAATTTTATTTGATGAGATAAAATTTAAATTTAATTTTTTAGATGATTATGACATAATTTAGATCTGAAAAATATGCATGCATGATACATGAGATGTATGTAAAATATGTTTTAATTAGATTAATTTTCTTATATGAGATATATGCTTAGATCTAATTAGTTTTTGTAGATTAGCTGTATTTTTGATTAAGGTGTTCTCCTTGGCCGTCCGATCATAAAAACAAAGTAGGGTTTAAAGACCCTCTCCTCCCATTCGATGGGGTGTTCTTATGATGTGTAGGGGTGCTGCGCATTCATCCTTAATTAGAAATTAAAAACTTACTTTCTGCAAAACCCTAGATCCTGAAATCCTAGAATCTATATTTACATATTTATTTATTGAATCCTAAACTTAATTAAGAATTTAAGATTATGAAATATATTAGATCTAAAATTAAGAATTTTCAGATCTAAGACATGTTCATAAAATTGGGTTCGGGCTTGGGTAGCTCAATTAGGTCTAACGGTTGATCAAATAAAATCAAGAGTTGGTTAGATGGGATCAAAATGCTTAAATTGACTGGACTGAAGCCTAATAGGATTAAGTCGGGTCAAGATCGAGTCACGTGAGTGATCGATCAAGCTAAGACCTAATTAGGCTCAGTGGTTAGAGTCTGGATTGTAGGCTAACCCGATTGGTTCTGACTCAACAATTTGGTGTCTAAGGTAAGTTTGGCAGATACGATCGACTAATTTTTAATTGGGACCTACTCAACTCGAATGCATTCTTGTCGAGTTAATGGCATATCCCTTCCATCGGTCTCACTTACCTGGCCATGTTTGTTGACTCAGTTCTGATCTGAGGTAGTCAATAATCCGAGCTAACCCATGCCACTAGGTTAGTCATAATGGTTATGACTATTGCAAGTCTAGTTTAATGACACCTAAATCAAATTTTCCTAAGAAAAGATTAAGTCTAAGGTCTTCCACCATTGTAGATGTGTGGACCCTTCCAGGGGTTGATTGTTCTCAACTGGTTACAGTGGCTCAGTTGTATAGGAAAGATGCAACCATGTCTATTAGGCATTGGATGCTACGGGTTGGAGGATGAATTGGGCTTAATATTCTAGATATGGTGAGAGACTCAATTAAGAATCCAATTTATGCAAATGGTGGGTCTGACTTAATAAGGAGTGGATCAATATTCCGGACATGATGAGATTAATAAATTAGAGACCAAGATTGGGTGCATTATGATTAGAGAATCATTGAACAAGAGTTGTTCACTCATTGGCTAATCCATCACCAATAACTATTAGGTAAGGTGATGAGTAACTCGGTGGGACTGCACCACCCACTAGAAATCAGTAATCATGGAGATTTTCACATCTCTACAGAGGGAGTGTAGGGATCCAAAAAAATAGTGAGAGCTAATTTGTTTAAAAATAAAATTTTTAAATAAATTGGTTAAGTCTTAATTACAATATCTAACTAGAAACTTTGACTCTCTACAAAAAAATATCTGCATCCAATCCACTTGCACGAATCCTGGACACCCATAGACTGACCGGACCAAATTACAAGAATTGGCTTCAAAACTTCAAAATTATTTTGAGTTCTAAGAAGTTAACTCATGTATTGGACCAGGATCCTCCCACCTTACCAGCTCATCCATCCACTGAGCAGAGAGCATCTCTGGATAAGTGGATAGATGAAGATAATAAGGCCAGATACTACATGTTGGGCTCAATGTCTGATGAACTTCAGCACCAACATGAAGATATCAGGACTACTTGCCAAATGTTGGCTCACCTATAGGAGATGTTTGGTGAACAGAGTCACGTAGCCAAGTATTAAGTCACTAAACGACTATTCAAGGCTAAGATGCATGATGGACAGTCGGTCCAAGATCATTGTCTAATGATGATCAAGGACTTGGAAGAGCTTGAGAAGCTTAGAGTGAGGTTGGAATTGGATCTATAAAATGATATAATTCTGCAATCCTTGACTGATGCGTATGGACAGTTCATCATGAACTACCATAGGTATAAACTTTAAAATTCCTTGGCCGAACTTATGAACATGCTAGTTACCACTGAGCTTTCCATGAAAGATTCTAAAGGCTCAATACTTGCTATAGAACGAACTTCTTTCAAGAGAAAGTCTTTTGAAAAGAAGAAGAAGTCTATAAAAAAGTAGAAGGTTGAAGGAGGAAAGAAAAAAAAAGGCAGAGTTGAAGAAGAAGGATGCTGACAAAGGAAAGTGTTTCCATTGCAATAATGATGGCCACTGAAAGCGGAACTGCCCTACTTACTTGGCAACCCTAAAGAAGAAGGAGGCAGATCCTTTTGGAGGTATGCTCGTTATTGAGTCTAACCTTATGACTTTTTCTACATCCAGTTGGATGCTTGACTCTGATTCTAGTGCTCACTTGTGTACTTCTATGCAAGATCTTGAGGATAGCAGGAGGCTGAGGGATGGTGAGATGATCCTGCACGTCGAAAATGGAGCAAGAGTTGCTACCGTGGCCATGGGAACATACCCTCTTCGACTATCATCTGGTTTAGACCTAGTATTAAAAGACTGTTATTGTATGCTTGTAGCAAGCAGAAATTTAATTTCTATTTCTTGCCTTATATTAGAAGGCTATGTAATTAGTTTTCTTAAAGACCATTGTAACATTCTTTATGAAAGAAATAAAATTGCAAGTGGTTTCCTTATTAATGATCTTTATCAGTTACATGTTGATCTATCTATTTTTAATTTTGAGCAAAATGTGAATGCCATAAAATCAAAACGTCCTAGGGATAGTCCTAATGATAGGTATCTATGGCACCTAAGATTAGGTCGTATAGCAGAAGATAGGATTAACAAATTGGAGAAAACCAAGCTATTGAGTTCGTTGACTTTCGAGTCATTTTCAATTTATGAATCCTGTCTTTGTGGCAAAATGACTAAGATCCCTTTTGTAGGATATGGGGAAAGGGCCATGGATCTTCTAGTCCTAGTACATACAGATGTGTGCAGCCCATTTGATGTACCGACTAGAGATAACTTTGTCTACTTCATAACCTTTACCGATGATTTATCTAGGTATGGGTATGTGTATTTTATGAGACACAAGTCTGAAGCCTTTGAAAAGTTTAAGAAATTCAGACATGAAGTAGAAAAGCAAACTAGAAAATCCATTAAGGTTCTTCGATCAGATCGAGAAGGTGAATACCTTAGTCGAAAATTTCTAGACTATCTCAAGAAAAATGGCATAGTCTCTCAATGGACTCCACCTGAAACACCTCAACTCAACGGGGTCTCAAAACGGAGGAATCGAATCCTATTAGATATGGTCCGATCCATGATGAGCTTCACAAACCTTCCTGATTTTTTTTGGGGATATTGTTTATTAACTGCAATATACTTACTGAATAGGATTTCATCTAAAATCATTTCTACCACACCGTATGAGATATGGCATGGTAAGAAATCAAGTCTGAGTAATCTCAAAATTTGGGGTTGTCCGGCTCATGTCAAAAGACAATAAGCGGACAAGTTAGACTTTAGGTCCTTCAAAGCTCGATTTATAGGATATCCTAAAGAGTCATTAGGATATTATTTCTATATTCTAGAAGATCACAATATGATTGTGAGTCGACATGCCATCTTTCTTGAAAAATAGTTTATTCAAGATAGCAGCATTGGAAAGCAAATTAAGCTTGAAGAGAAAGTCTCACAAGAGCAACGAGCTAAGGAGCAAATGAAACCAAATCAGGTTAAGCCAATCCAGTCACTACCTCCTCCACCTCATAGATCGAAAAGGGTTTTCCATCCCCTTGAGAGGTACATAGGTACTATTTCAGAGGATGTAGAGAAAATGTTCCTCGTAGGTAATGGAGTTTATGGTGATAATCCCAAAACCTATAATGAGATGATATCAGATGTCGACTTTGAGAAATGGTTAGAGGCAATGAAGTCAGAAATTGACTCAATGCACTCAAACCAAGTCTGGACCTTGATAGATCCACCAGAAGGTATTATATCTATTGGGTGTAAATGAATCTACAAGAGAAAGATTGGTGCAGATGGAAATGTAGATATATTCAAGGCTAGATTAGTGGCAAAAGGTTATAGTTAATGAGAAGGAATTGACTATCAGGATACCTTTTCCCCAGTAGCTCATGTCGTGAGTGTCACGAGCAGATATCAGTTGAATCCAGGTGAAGAATGCTGAACTTCTGTGAAATGTATGCTTAAGTACTTAAGAAGAACTAAGGATATGTTACTGATCTTTGGCAATGGAGAACTCCAAGTCCAGGGGTATACAGACTCAGACTTTATGTTCGATGTAGATGGTTGAAAGTCAACATCTGAAAGTCTATTTGTATGCAATGGTGGAGCTGTCAATTGAAAAAGTTCCAAGTAGATAGTGATAGCAGATTCCACCATGGAAGCAGAATACATCGCCACGTCAAAAGCTACAAAGGAGGCATTCTGGTATAAGAAGTTTGTCGTAGAGATCGGAGTGATGCCATCAGATGCCATTTCTCTATACTGTGACAATAATGAAGCCATAGCCCTTGCTAAGGAGCCAAGGTCTCACCAGAAATCCAAGCACATCGAGCGGCGATACCACCTCATCCACGATTACCTCGAGAAGAGTTACGTCGAGATCAAGAGAGTCAACTCCATAAACAATGCGGCGGACCTACTTATTGTTAGATATATGTGCCCTAGAAGCCAGAATTGGCTGACACTTGTAATACACTTCTAGGGGCAAAATTGTAATTTTGACTATAATCAATAAAATGGGTTATTTTCCATCACACCTATGTATTTAGTGTCTGTGATACATCCTTTGAGTTAATGGTAATGATAATTCATATTTTCAAGAGTTGAAAATTTAAGACATGAATAATCATTATTAACTCATAAACAGCTCCCGACCATAGGATCATCACGAGGATGGTGATTGATCCAGAAGATTGGTGTACGATCGCCTTCTCTTAATAGATGAATCTTGAGTCTATGGTGTGAGACATCGGAGTGAGAGTACAGGTACTCGTTATAGAACGAGGGCACTGAGCGTGACCACCTCGAGTAGTCATTAGGAAGTCTACCTTCTCGTCAATGACTGACTCGATGCTGCAGTAGTGTGTCTAGTTCTTTGACCTGAGATGCATCGGGTAGTTCACCTTGAGGGGTTATAGTTTGACTACACCATTACTCGGTCTCCTAGCCATATGGAACCCTGAGGTGTTATATTGGCACTTAGCATGTTCATTGTAGAACTGGCAATTGCGGATTGCATCAAGATGGAATCTATCTACCTCGGTGGTAGAGGAGTAGCCCTATGATGATCATGAGAATCAAGTCCAGAAATCCATGGCCATGGTAGAGTGAAATAATAGAAAGAGTTTCTATTTAGATTTTCACATTGGACTCGAATCGAATGATTACATCATATGACAGAGACTAGGGTTTGACGAGTTCACCTTAACCCTAATCTGATCGGGGCTCAAGATAGAAGAACTGAATCACACAGGTAGCTGCACCAAAAGGTTTGCATTCAGCTCTGATGGGTTGCCACCATATACTGCTAGGTGTCACTGGTGGATTTTGGGAGCAATTAGAATGATTTAGATGATCGATCATTCTAGCTGTTCGAATTAGAAGAGTTCTGATCCATCGAAAGGAGTTTCGATGATGTCTATGATAGAGATCATAACATATCCCATTACCATACAGAACTGAACCTAACTGGGTCACACAAACAAGGGTTTCAATCTGGTGATCATCAATTGAACTGATCTAGTTCAATTGATCTGAATGAGATTCAATTAGGTTCAAGGAAATCATGCTAGCACTCGATTGAACCTAACGTTCTTCTTTTACTATCACAAATAAGTTGTCCTGACTGAGCCAAAGGAGTTTGTGCTCAATCAGAGGCCTTCATATGGTCTGACTGGAGGTTGTCCAAGTCAGAATAGGTTGTCTTATTTGTAAGACATTACCTGCCATTTTTGGTCACCTGCCATTTCTTGTTCTTTGACTTTGGTCAAAAGTCTACCGTTGATTGGTCAAACATTGACCATTGATCCTTTGACTTTTGACCACATGTCATGCACCTATTGGAGAGCTGGTGGGGGCCTGTCCCCCTGCCAGAACCTGGCAAGGAGAAGGGCGCACGCCAAGGGTGGCGTGAGCCCAAGTAGGAGGCGCCTTGGAGTCCTTGTTGGACAAGGACTCCACCTCCCTTTTGGATTCCAATCAAAGTTCTACTAAGAATCCAGTTTGACTGGTCTTAGGCGCCCTCTAAGGAGGAATCCAGGGGTCTCTATTCCAACCAATCAGATTTAGATCTGATTTCACAAAGGGTTGTGATTGGTTGAGAGGAAGAGGAGTTGGATCACAAGAGGTCTATAAATAAGACCCTGCGCCCAACCCTAATTAAAAGTGAATGCTAGTAGACACGCCCCAAGGCTGCCTCTCCCCTCCTTCTCCATGCCATAGTCTCTTCTCCCCTTGCTCTCCACGTCCAAAAGTGTTTTGGATTTAGGTTGGTGCGATTCAGATCAAGGAAAGGCGATCAAAAGCAAGAAGGCTGCGCTGCTGCAAAAGGACGACTGTAGATCTTCAAAAGAGTTTTGAAGATCCTCCAGATCAGATCCAGATCTAATTTTTGGAGGTGTGATAGAGAAGAAGAGGATCTCCAGATCCAATCCGAGTGGATACCGGTAGAGGCCAGGCGCTTGCGTGGCTTAGATCCAGAACCTTCCGCTGCAATCAGGATCATCTACAAGGTAATAGGATTACCCAAATCAGGTAAATTAAATTTGATTTAATTTATCTTATTTTATTTTATTTATTAAAATAATAAGAATCAGATCTGAAACATATCAAGATCTAATTGAGATCAAGAGAAAATTTTTGAAATATATCTCTTGATCTAATCAGATCTGAACGAACCTGGACCGGAAAATCAGGATTTCCCTTCAGCTGGTATCAGAGCCATGGTTCTAAATTGTTTAGATCTGATTTTAATTTTATTTTAATTAGAAAATAAAGTAATTTCAGATTGTCACATGAGATGTGATCAGATCTGAAATCAGAAAAATTAAAATTAAATGATTTGGATCTAAGAACATGAAGATATGCATGACTAGTTCTAGAATAGAATAGTTCTATAGAATAGTTTTGCATGTCTTTGATTTAATCTGATTAAATCATATTTTAGATCTTATTATTTACTGTTTTCTGATATTATAAGTGTTATAATAACATCTGATAAACAGCAAATAAAAATTATTTAATTTTAAATATCATATGAGATATGATAGATGCATGACTAAACTAGTTGTAGAATAGTTCTACATAATTGTCTAGATTAGAATTTATTTTGATTAGATCAATTTAAATATAATTTTTTAGATTATTATGTGATAATTTAGATCTGAAAACATGCATGATTTGATACATGAGATGTATGCAAAATATGCCTTGATTAGATCTAAATTTGTATATGAGATATATGATATAGATCTATAACTATTTTGTAGATTTACATGTTCCTGATTAAGGCGTTCCTCTTGGCCGTCCGGTCATAAGAATGAAGAAGGATTTAAAGGACCCTCTCTTCCCATTCGATGGGGTGTTCTTATGACGTGTAGGGGTGCTGCGTGTTCGTCCTTAATCAGAAATCCAAAACTTACTTTCTGCAAAACCCTAGATCCTGAAACCCTAGGATTTATTGTGCATATTTTATTTATGAACCCAACTTAATTAAGAATTAAGTTTATGAAATATCAATTAGGTCTAAAATTGAGAATTTCAGATCTAAGACATATTCATAATACTGGGTTCGGGCTTGGGTAGCTCAATTAGGTCTAAGCGGTTGATCAAACCGAATCAAGAGTTGGTTAGATGGGATCAACAATGCTTAAATTGACCAGCCTAATAGGATTAAGTCTGGGTCAAGATCGAGTCACGATCAAGCAAGACCTAATTAGGCTCAGAGGTTAGAGTCTGGATTGTAGGCTAACCCAATTGGTTCTGACTCAACAATTTGGTGTCTAAGGTAAGTTTGGTAGACGACCGACTGGTTTTTAATTGGAAGCTACTCGACCTGAATGCGTTCTTGTGCGAGTTAACGGCATATTCCTTCCACCGATCTCATTTACCTGGCCATATCTGTTGACACAGTTCTGATCTGAGGTGGTCAATAATCCGAGCTGACCCATGCCACTAGGTTAGTCATAATTGTTATGACTAAGCCAAGTCTAGTTTAATGAGACCTGAAATAATTCTCCCTAAGAAAAGATTAAGTCTGAGGTCTTCCACCATTGTAGACGTGCGGGCCCTTCACGGGGTTGATTATTCTCGGCTGGATACAGTGGCTCAGTTGCACCGGGAAGATGCAACCATGTCTATTAGGCATTGGATGCTATGGGCTGGAGGATGAGTTGGGCTCAATATTTCGGATATGGTGAGAGACCCAATTAGGAACCCAGTCTATGCAAATGGTGGGTCTGACTTAACTAAGGAGTGGATCAATATTCCGAATACGATGAGATTCATGAATTAGAGACCAAGTTTGGGTGCACCATGATTAGAGAATCATTGAACAAGAGTTGTTCACTCATTGGCTAACCCATCACCAATAACTGTTAGGTGAGGTGATGAGTCAGTTGGTGAGACCGCACCACCCACTAGAAATCATCAATCGTGGAGATTTTCGCATCTCTATAGAGGGAGTGTAGGGATCCAAGAAAATAGTGGGAGCTAATTTGTTTAAAAATAAAATCCCTAAACAAATTGGTCAAGTCAAAATTACAATATCTAACTAGAATCTTTGACTCTCTACAGGAATATGTCTGCGTTAAACCCATTGGCACGTATCCTAGACACACATAGACTGACTGGATCCAATTATAAAGATTGGCTCAAGAACTACAAAATTGTTTTGGGTTCAGAGAAGTTAACACATGTTTTGGACCAGGACCCTCCCACATTACCAGCCCGTCCATCCACTGAACAGAGAGCGTCTCTGGAAAAATGGATTGACGAAGACAATAAGGCCAGATACTACATGTTGGGCTCGATGTCTGATGAGCTCCAGCGCCAACATGAAGATATCGGGACTGCTCGCCAAATGTTGGCTCACCTACAAGAGATGTTTGGTGAACAGAGTCGCGCAGCCAAATATCAAGTCACAAAATGACTTTTTAAGGCTAAGATGCGTGATGGGCAGTCAGTCCAAGATCACTGTCTGACAATGATCAAGGACATGGAAGAGCTTGAGAAGCTCAGTGTGAAGTTGGACTTGGATTTGCAGAATGATATTATTTTGCAATCCTTGACTGATGCATATGGGCAATTCATCATGAATTACCACATGCATAAACTTCAGAATTCCTTTGCAATCATGAATTACCACATATTCCATTACCATACAGAACTGAATCTAACTAGATTACACAAATAAGGGTTTAGATCTAGATATCATCAATTGGACTAACCCAGTTCAATTGATTTGAATAAGATTCAATTAGGTTCAAGAAAATCATGCTAGCACACGATTGAGCCTAACGTTCTCCTTTTTCTATCATTAAAAGTTATCTCGATTGAGCCAAATGAGTTTGTGCTCACTCAAGTACCTTTACCTAATCTGACTGGAGCTTGTCCAAGTCAGAAAAGGATTGTCTTAATTTATGAGATAAATTTAAGACAACACCTGCCATTTTTCGTCACCTGCTAATTCTTGTCCTTTGACTTTGGTCAAATGTTGACCTTTGACCCTTGGACATCTGCTCATATGTCATGCACTTATTAGAGAGCAGATAGGGGCTTGTCCCCTCCCTAAAAATTGGAAAGGAAGGGATGCACGCCGAGGATGGTGTGCGCCCATGGATTGTGACGCCCAGAGTCCCATACGGATGGGACTCCAGGTTACTTCTTAGATTCGAACTAGGTGACCCTCATCTATAGAGTTTGACCAGTCTTAGGCACCACCTTAGGATGAATCTATGGGTCTCTCATCTGATTAGATCAGATGATGTCATCCCACTAATCAGATTTAGATCCGATTGAACGAAGCAACGTGATTGGCCGGGGTTATGTGGCACTGCATGGCGCAGTAGGGTCAATATAAAGAGCTATCTGCACCCAACTTTGAGAGACTCCTCTTCTAGCCATGCCCCAAGGCTGTCCCTCTCCCTTCTCCATGCCACCTTCAGTCCTCTCTCTCCTCTCCATGCCCAAGGAAGTTGGGCCCTTCAGATTAGTGCGATTCAGGCAAGAAAAGATTGACGAGAAAGGAAGAAGGCAGCACTACTGCAGAGACGACTACTGATCTTCGAAAGAAGTTTCAAAGATCCTCCAAATTAGATCCAGATCTAATTTTTGGAGAAAAGAAAGAGAAGGAGAAGAGCTCCAGATCCAGCCTGAGTGGATACCAGTAGAGGCCAGGCACTTGCATGTCTAGATCCAGAACCTCAGGGCTTCAGTAAGATCATTAATGGGTAATCAAATTACCCAAAATCAATATAAAATTAATTTAAATTTAATTTAATTTAATTTTTTTATTTATCAAATCATAAAATTAGATCTAAAAAATGTTAAATCTGATTAGGATCTAAGAAAAAATTTTTGAAATATGCCTCTCGATCCAATCAGATCTGAACGAATCTGACCCTGAGAAATCAGAATTTTTTCTTCACCTCCTGCTGTCCTCAAGACCTTGCATGGAAGTGCATAAATGAGCACTAGAATCAGAGTCAAGCATCCAACTGGATATAAAAGAAATCATAAGGTTAGATTCAATAGCGAGCAAACCTCTAGAAGGACCTGCCTCCTTCTTATTATTTAGAGTGGCCAAGTATGTAGGGTAGTTCTACTTTCAGTGGCCATCAGTATTGCAATAGAAATACTTTTTTTTGTCAGTGGTCTTCTTCTTTAGCTCTATCTTCATTTTCTTTCCTCCTTTCATCTTCTGCCTTTTCATAGACTTCTTGTTCTTTTCAAAAGATGTTTTCTTAGAAGAAGTCCATTTCATAGCAAATACTGAGCCTTTAAAATCTTTCATTGAAAGCTCAGCAGTAATCAGCATGTTCATAAGCTCGGCCAGAGTATTTTAAAGTTTATGCATATGATAGTTCATGATTAACTGCCTACATGCATCAGTCAAGGATTGTAGAAATATATCATTCTGCAGATCCAGGTCTAACTTCACTCTGAGCTTCTTAAGCTTTTCCAAGTCCTTGATCATCATTAGACAATGATCTTGGACTGACTGTCCATCACACATTTTATCCTTGAATAGTCATTTAGTGACTTGATATTTGGCTGTGTGACTCTGTTCACCAAACATCCCTTGTAAGTGAGCCAATATTTGGTGGGCAGTCTTGATATCTTCATGTTGGTGCTGAAGCTCATTAGACATCGAGCCCAATATGTAGTATTTGGCCTTGTTATCTTTGTCCATCCACTTGTCAAGAGATGCTCTCTGTTCAACAGATGGACGAATTGATAAGATGGGGGGATCCTGGTCCAATACATGAGTTAACTTCTCGGAATCCAAAATGATTTTAAAGTTTTGGAGTCAATCCTTATAATTGGATCCGGTCAGTCTATGGGTGTCTAGGATATGTGCTAGTGGGTTGGATGCAGACATTTTGCTTTTCTTGTAGATAGTCAAAGTTTCTAGTTAGATATTGTAATTAAGACTTGACCAATTTGTTTAGGAGTTTAACTTTTAAACAAATTAGCTTCCACTATTTTCTCAGATCCCTACACTCCCTCTATAGAGATGTGAAAATCACTATGATTATAGATTTCTAATGGGTGGTGCAGTCCCACCAACTAACTCATCATCTCACCTAATAGTTGTTGGTGATGGGTTAGCCAATGAGTGGATAACTCTTGTCAAATGATTCTCTAATCATGGTGCATCTAAACTTGATCTCTAATTCGTGAATCTCACCATGCCTGGAATATTGATCCACTCCTTAGTTAAGTCAGACCCACCATTTGCATAGATTGGATTCCTAATTGGGTCTCTCACCGTATCCAAAATATTAAGTCCAATTTATCCCCCAGCCCGTAGCATCCAACGCCTAATATGAAGAAAAAATCCCAGTTTCCCAGATCAGGTTCGTTCAGATCTGATTGAATCAAGAGAGATATTTCAAAAATTTTCTCTTTTGAATTCAGATCAGATCTAAGATATTTTAGATCTAATTTTATAGATCTAATAAAAATAAAAATAAATTAACATAGATTTAATTTTATACCTTGTTGTTGGGTAATCAGATTATCTTATGATGATCCTATTGATTGTTTGAGATTTAGAATCTAGCCATGCAAGTGCCTGACCCCTACCGATATCCACTCAGGCTGAATCTGGAGATCTTTTTCTTCTTTATCACTTCTCCAATATCAAATCTGGATCTAATTTGGAGGATCTTCAAAACTTCTTTTGAAGATCGGGTATCGTCTCTTACAGCAGTGCTGTCTTCTTCTTTTCTCATCACCTTTCTCTTGCCTGGATCGCACCAAACTGGAGCCCAAATCTCCTTGGGCGTAGAGAGGAGAGAGGGGACCTAAAGATGGCATGGAAGAGGGAGAGGGGCAGCCTTGTGGCATGGGCAATGGTCTAAGCTCTCTAAAACTAGGTGCAGATAGGGTTGATATAGACCTTGCCGCACCATGCAGTGCCACATCATCCCAGCCAATCACGTCGGTTCATGCAATTAGATTTAAATTTGATTGGTGGGATGACATCACCTGATCCAATCAGATAAGAGCCTCTCTAAATCATCCTTAGATGGCACCTAAGATTGGGCAAAGTCTAATCTTTGGCACCACCTAGGTAGAAACCTCGAAGTAATTGGAGTCCCATCTGCATGGGACTCTAGGCACCTCTATCCCTGGGTGCATGCCTCCCTAGGCTTGCACCCCTAGTCCACCTACTTCTTAGTAGGTTGATTGGTACAAAATCAATCTCCTATGGGCGCATGATACATGGTCAGATGTCTAAGTGTCAAAGGTCAACGTTTGACCAAAGTCAAAATTCAAGAATTAGTAGGTGATTAAAAAAGGTAAGTGTTGTCTTAAATTTATCTCATAAATTAAGACAACCCTTTCCTAACTTGGACAAGTTTGAGTCAGACCAAGTAAAGATACCTGAGTGAGCACAAACATATTTGGCTTATTCAAGACAACTTAAAATGATAATTGAAGGAGAACATTACGCTCAATCGTGTGCAAGCATGATTTTCTTGAACCTAATTGAATCTTATTCAAATCAATTGAACTGGATTAGTCCAATTGATGATATCCAGATTCAAACTCTTATTTGTGTGATCCAGATAGGTTTAGTTCCATATGATAATGAGTTATGTCATGATCTCTATCATCGACATCATCGAAACACCTTCCGATGGATCAGAACTTTTCTGATTCAGACAACTAGAATGATCGATCATCTAAATCATTCTAATTGCTCCCAAAATCCACCAGTGACACCTAGCAGTATATGGTGGCAACCCATCAAAACTGAAAATGAACCTCTTGGTGCAGCTACCTTGTGTGATTAAGTTCTTCTATCTTGAGCCCCGATCAGATTAGGGTTAAGGTGAACTCGTCAAACCCTAATTTCTGTCATATGATTTAATCATTCGATTTAAGTCCGATGTGAAAACCATAATAGAAACTCTTTCTATTATTTCACTCTGCCATGGCCATGGGCTTATGGACTTGATTCTCATGATCATCATAGGGCTGCTCCTCATCTACCGAGGTAGATAGATTCCCATCTTGATGCAATCCAATTCCTACAATGAACATGCTATAGCCAACATACACCTCAGGATTTTGATATGGCTAGGAGACCGAGTAATGGTGTAGTCAAACTATAACACCCTCAAGGTGAACTACCGATGCACCTCAGGTCAAAGAACCAGACACACCACTGCAGCATCGAGTCAGTCATTCGACGAGAAGGTAGACTTCCTAATGACTACTCGAGGTGGTCACGCTCAGTGCCCTCGTTCTCTAACGAGTACCTGTACTCTCGCTCCTGGTGTCTCCTACACCATAGACTCAAGACTCATCTACTAAAGAGAAGCGATTGTACACCAACCTTCCGGATCAATCACCATCCTCATGATGATCCTATGGTCGGGAGCATTTTATGAGTTAATAATGATTATTCATGTCTTAAATTTTCAACTCTTGAAAATATGAATTATCATTACCATTAACTCAAAGGATGTATCACAGACACTAAATACACATATGTGATAGAAAATAACCCATTTTATTATTTATAGTCAAAATTATAATTTTGCCCCTAGAAGTGTATTACAAGTGTCAGCCAATTCTGGCTTCTAGGGCACATATATCTAACAATCTCCCACTTGTCCTAAAGCCAATTGGCTACAAATCTAAGTCCCATCTTCTCAAGGTGGGCTTCGATCTTCTGCTGGCCCAACGGCTTTGTAAGTGGGTGCCATTGCATTATCTGTGGAGTTGACTCTCTTGACCTCGACGTAATCCTTCTCGAGGTAATCGCGGATGAGGTGGTATCGCCGCTCAATGTGCTTGGATTTTTGGTGAGACCTTGGCTCCTTAGCAAGGGCTATGGCGCCATTGTTGTCGCAGTATAGAGGAATGGCATCTGATGGCATTACTCCAATTTCTGCAGCAAACTTCTTGTACCAGAATGCTTCCTTCGCAGCCTCTGATATGCAGCGATATATTCTGCTTCCATGGTGGAATCTGCTATCACCGTTTGCTTGGAACTCTTCCAGCTGACAGCACCACCATTGCACACAAACAGACTCCAGATGTCGACTTTCGATCATCTATATCGGACATGAAATCCGAGTCTGTGTATCCCTGGACTTGGAGTTCTCCATTACCAAAGACCAACATCATATCCTTAGTTCTTCTCAAGTACTTAAGGATACATTTCACAGAAGTCCAGTGTTCTTCACCTGGATTTGACTGATATCTGCTTGTGACACTCACAGCATGGGCTATATCAGGTCGTGTACATAGCATGGCATACATGAGGCTCCCTATTGCAGAAGCATAAGGGATCTTGCTCATGCGTTCTATTTCCTCAGGTGTGCTAGGGCACATCTTCTTGGAAAGATGAATACCATGTCTGAAGGGTATTAAATCCCCTCTTAGAGTTTTCCATACTAAACCTCTTTAGTACTTCCTCTATGTACATCTTCTGTGAAAGTCCTAGCATCCTATTCGGTCTATCCCTATAGACCTTAATTCCTAGAATAAAGGATGCTTCACCTAGGTCTTTCATGGAGAATTCCTTGGACAACCACATTTTGACTGATGTCAACATGGGAATATCATTCCCAATAAGGAGGATGTCATCCACGTACAATACGAGGAAGACAACAGCGCTCCCACTGACCTTTTTGAAAACACATGGTTCCTCTTCATTTTTGATGAAACCAAATTTTTGATCACATCATTGAAACGAGTGTTCCAGCTCCGAGATGCTTGCTTAAGTCCATATATGGACCTTTGCAGCTTGCAAACCTTGTGATCAGTATCACTGGATGTGAAACCTAGCGGCTGTTCCATATAGATATCTTCCTCAAGATATCCATTTAAGAACATGCCATTTTCACGTCCATTTGCCATATTTCATAATCGAAATAGGCTGCAACAGCAAGCAATGTGCGGATGGATTTTAGCATAGCTACTGGGGAAAAGGTATCCTGATAGTCAATGCCTTCGCATTGACTATAACCTTTTGCCACTAGTCTAGCCTTGAATGTCTCCACATTTCCATCTGCACCAATCTTTCTCTTGAAGATCCATTTACACCCAATAGGTACTATACCTTCTGGTGGATCTACCAAGGTCCAGACTTGGTTTGAGTGCATCGAGTCAATTTCTGACTTCATTGCCTCTAGCCATTTCTCGGAGTCGATATCTGATATCGCCTCGTTGTAGTTTTTGGGATCATCACCATGAGCACCATTACCTATGAGGAACATTTTCTCTACTTCCTCTGAAATAATACCTAAGTATCTTTCAAGGGGACGGAAAACTCTTTCCGATCTACGAGGTGGAGGAGGTAGTGTTCTTATTGGCTCAACCTGATTTGGTTCCAATTGGTCCTTAGCTCGTTGTGCTTGTGAGACTTTCTCATCAAGCTTGATCTGCTTTCCAATGCCGCTATCTTGAATAAACTATTTTTCAAGAAAGATGGCATGTCGACTCACAATCACATTGTGGTCTTCTGGAATGTAGAAATAGTATCCTAATGACTCTTTAGGATATCCTATGAATCGAGCTCTAAAGGACCTAAACTCTAACTTGTCCGCTTGTTGTCTTTTGACATGAGCCGGACAACCCCAAATTCTGAGATGACTCAGACTTGGTTTCTTACCGTGCCATATCTCATACGGTGTGGTAGGAACGATTTTAGAGGGAACCCTATTCAGTAATAGATTGAAGTTAACAAATGATGTCCCCAAAGAAAATCAGGGAGGTCTGTGAAGCTCATCATGGATCGAACCATATCCTAATAGAGTCCGATTTCTCCATTCTGAAACCCCGTTGAGTTGAGGTGTTCCTGGTGGAGTCCATTGAGAGACTATGCCATTTTTCTTAAGATAGTCTAGGAATTTCCGGCTAAGGTATTCACCTCCTCGATCTGATCGAAGAACCTTAATGGGTTTTCCTAGTTTGTTTTTCTACTTCATGTCTGAATTCTTTGAACTTTTCAAAAGCTTCAGACTTGTGTCTCATAAGATACACATACCCATACCTAGATAGATCATCGGTAAAGGTAATGAAGTAGACAAAATTGCCTCTAGCCGGCACATCAAATGGGCCCGCACACATCAGTATGTACTAGGGCAAGGAGATCTGTGGCCCTTTCCCCATGTCCTACAAAAAAGGGAGTTTAGTCATTTTGCCTTGAAGACAAGATTCACAAGTTGGATATGACTCAAGAAGTCAATGGACTCAATAGCCCATTTTTCTCCAATTTGTTAATCCTATCTTCTGCTATATGACCTAATCTTAGGTGCCATAGATATCTATCATTTGGACTATCCCTAGGTCGTTTGGCATTCACGTTTTGCTCGATAGTTAAAAATAGGTACATCAATATGTAACTGATAAAGACCATTAATAAGGAAAACCATTTGCAATTTTATTTCTTTCATAAAGAATGTTACAATGGTCCTTAAGAAAAGGTAATCACATAAGCCTTCTTGTGCTAAGCATGAAACAGAAATCAAATTCCTGCTAGCTTGCAGGCACATAATAACAGTCTTTCAAAACTAAGTCTAAACCAGATGGTAATCGAAGAGGGTATGTTCCCACGGCTACTGCAGCAACTCTTGCTCCATTACCGACATGTAGGATCATGTCTCCATCCCTCAGCCTCCTGCTATCCTCAAGACCCTGCATAGAAGTGCACAGATGAGCACTAGAACCAGAGTCAAGCACCCAACTGGATGCAGAAGAAACCGTAAGGTTAGACTCAATAACGAGCATACCTCCAGAAGGACCTGCCTCCTTCTTGTTCTTCAGGGTGGCCAGGTAAGTAGGGCAGTTCCGCTTCCAATGGCCGTCGCTGTTGCAATGGAAATACTTTTCTTTGACCGCAGCCTTCTTCTTCGGCTCTGCCTTCTTCTTCTTTTCCTCCTTCCACCTTTCTTGCTTTTCACAGACTTCTTTTTCTTTTCCAATAAGACTTTCTTTTGGAAGAAGTCCGTTCCATAGCAAGAACTGAGCCTTTAGAACCTTTCATAGAAAGCTCAGCGGTAACCAGCATATTCATAACTTAATCGGCCAAAAGGAATTTTGAAGTTTATGCATGTGGTAATTCATGATGAATTGCCCATATGCATCAGTCAAGGATTGCAGAATAATATCATTCTGCAGATCCAAGTCCAACTTCACACCGAGCTTCTCTCAAGCTCTTCCAAATGTCCTTGATCATTCATCAGACAGTGATCTTGGACTGACTGCCCATCACGCATCTTAGCCTTAAAAAGTCATTTCGTGACTTGATATTTGGCTGCGCGACTCTGTTCACCAAACATCTCCTATAGGTGAGCCAACATTTGGCGAGCAGTCCCTGATATCTTCATGTTGGCGCTGGAGCTCATCAGACATCGAGCCCAACATGTAAGTATCTGGCCTTATTATCTTCGTCAATCCATTTTTCCAGAGACGCTCTCTGTTCAGTGGATGGATGAGCTGGTAAGGTGGGAGGGTCCTGGTCCAAATACATGAGTTAACTTCTCTGAACCCAAAATAATTTTGTAGTTCCTGAGCCAATCTCTTATAATTGGGTCCGTCAGTCTATGTGTGTCCAGGATACGTGCCTAAGTGGGTTGGACGCAGACATTTTCCTGTAGAGAGTCAAAGATTCTAGTTAGATATTGTAATTTATGACTTGACCAATTTGTTTAGGATTTTATTTTTAAACAAATTAGCTCCCACTATTTTCTCGGATCCCTACACTCCCTCTGTAGAGATGCAAAAATCTCCATGATTAATGATTTCTAGTGGGTGGTGCGGTCTCACCAACTGACTCATCACCTCACCTAACAGTTATTGGTGATGGGTTAGCCAATGAGTGAACAACTCTTGTTCAATGATTCTCTAATCATGGTGCACCCAAACTTGGTCTCTAATTCATGAATCTCACCGTATCCAAAATATTGATCCACTCCTTAGTTAAGTCAGACCCACCATTTGCATAGACTGGGTTCCTAATTGAGTCTCTCACCGTATCCAAATATTGAGCCCAACTCTCATCCTCCAGCCCATAGCATCCAATGCCTAATAGACATGGTTGCATCTTCCCGGTGCAACTGAGCCACTGTATCCAGCCGAGAACAATCAACCCCGGGAAGGGCCGCGCACATCTACAATGGTGGAAGACCTCAGACTTAATCTTTTCTTAGGGAGAATTGATTCAGGTCTCATTAAACTAGACTTGGCTTAGTCATAACAATTATGACTAACCTAGTGGCATGGGTTAGCTCGGATTATTGACCACCTCAGATCAGAACTGTGTCAACAGATATGGCCAGGTAAGTGAGATCGGTGGAAGGAATATGCCATTAACTCGTACAAGAACGCATTCAGGTCGAGTAGCTTCCCAATTAAAAACCAGTCGGTCGTATGTGCCAAACTTACCTTAGACACCAAATTGTTGAGTCAGAACCAATTGGGTTAGCCTACAATCCAGACTCTAACCTCTGAGCCAATTAGGTCTTGCTTGATCGTGACTCGATCTTGACCCAGACTTAATCCTATTAGGCTGGTCAATTTAAGCATTGTTGATCCCATCTAACCAACTCTTGATTCGGTTTGATCAACCGCTTAGACCTAATTGAGCTACCCAAGCCCGAACCCAGTCCCAATTATGAATATGTCTTAGATCTAAAATTCTCAATTTTAGACCTAAATATTTCATAAATCTTAATTCTTAATTAAGTTTAGGGTTCATAAACAAAATATGCACAATAAATCCTAGGGTTTCAGGATCTAGGGTTTTGCAGAAAGTAAGTTTTGGATTTCTGATTAAGGACGAATGCACGCAGCACCCCTACACATCATAAGAACACCCCATCGAATGGAAGAAGAGGGCCTTTAAACCCTTCTTTATTCTTATGACCGGACGGCCAAGAGGAACGCCTTAATCAGGAAACATGTAAAAACTACAAAACTAGTATAGATCTATATCATATATCTCATATATAAAAATTAGATCTAATCATGGCATATTTTGCATACATCTCATGTATCAATCATGCATATTTTTAGATCTAAATTATCTCATAATAATCTAAAAAATTAGATTTAAATTGATCTAATCAAAATAAATTCTAATCTAGACAATTATGTAGAACTATTCTACAACTAGTCTAGACATGCATCAATCATATCTCATATGATACCAAAAATTAAATAATTTTTATTTTTTATTTTTTAGATGTTATTATAATATTTATAATATCAAAAAATAGTAAATAAATTAGATCTAAAATTATAATTTAATCAAATTAAATTATGATCATGCAAACTATTCTATAGAACTAATTCTATTCTAGAACTAGTCATGCATATCTTCAATCTTAGATCCTAAATTATTTAATTTTAATTTTTCTAATTTTAGATCTAATCATATTTTATGTGACATCTAAAATTATCAAATTATTAGATCAAAAATAAATTTAAATTAGATCTAAATAATTTATGAGAATCTGGCTCTGATACCAGTTGAAGGAAAAATCCCAATTTCTCAGGTCAGGTTCGTTCAGATCTGATTGGATCAAGAAAGATATTTCAAAAATTTTTTCTTCTAAATCTAGATCAGATCTAAGATATTTTAGATCTAATTTTATAGATCTAATAAAAATAAAAATAAATTAAAATAGATTTAATTTTGTACCTTATTATTGGGTAATCAGATTATCCTGTGATGATTCTATTGATTGCCTGAGGTTCTGGATCTAGCCATGCAAGTGCCTGGCCTCTACCAGTATCCACTTGAGCTAGATTTGAAGATCTTTTTCTTTTATATCACTTTCTAAATATTAGATCTGGATCTAATTTAGAGAATCTTCAAAACTTCTTTTAAAGATCGGGCATCTTCTCTTGCAGCAGTGCTGCCTTCTTCCTTTCTCGTCACCTTTCTCTTACCTGGATCACACCAAACTGAAGCCGAAATCTCCTTGGGCGTAGAGAGGAGAGAGGGGACCTGAAGATGGCATGGAGAAGGGAGAGGGGCAGCCTTGTGGCATGGGCAATGGTCTAAGCTCTCTAAAACTAGGCGCAAATAGGGTTTATATAGACCCTGCTGCGCCATGTAGTGCCACATCATCCCGGCCAATCACGTCGCTTCGTGCAATCAGATCTAAATCTGATTGGTGGGATGACATCACCTGATCCAATTAGATAAGAGCTCCTTTAAATCATCCTTAGATGGCGCCTAAGATTGGTCAAAGTCTAATCTTTGGCGTCAGCTAAGTGGAAACCCCGAAGTAACTGGAATTCCATCTATATGAAACTCCAGGCGCCTCTCCATTGGCACATGCCTCCCTAGACATGCACCCCTGGTCCACCTACATTTTAGTAGGTTGACTGATCCAAAGTCAATCTCCTATGGGTGAAGGAGAACATTAGGCTCAGTCATGTGCTAGCACAATTTTCCTAAACCTAATTGAATCTTATTCAAATCAATTGAACTGGATTAGTCTAATTGATGATATCCAGCTCCAAACCCTTGTTTGTGTAATCTAGTTAGGTTTAGTTTCGTATGGTAATGAGTTATGTCATGATCTCTATCATCGATATCACCAAAACACCTTCTAATGGATCAAAATTTTTCTGATTCAGACAACTAGAATGATCGATCATCCAAATTATTCTAATTGCTCCCAAAATCCACCAGTGACACTTAGCAATATATGGTGGCAACCCTTCAGAACTGAAAATGAATCACTCAGTGCAACAACCTGTGTAATAAAGTTCTTCTATCTTGAGCCTCGATCAGATTAGGGTTAAGGTGAACTCGTCAAATCTTAATTTCTATCATATGATTTAATCATTTGATTCAAGTCCGATATGAAAATCTTAATAGAAATTCTTTCTATTATTTCACTCTGCCATAGCCATGGGCTTATGGACTTGATTCTCATGGTCATCATAGGGCTGCTCCTCATCTACCGAGGTAGATAGATTCTTTCTTGGTTTGATCCAATTCCTACAATGAACATGCTATAGCCAACATTCACCTTAGGGTTTCGAATGGCTAGGAGATCGAGTCATGGTGTAGTCAAACTATAACACCCTCAAGGTGAACTACCGATGCACCTCAAGTCAAAGAACCAGACACACTACTGCAGCTTTGGACCAATCATCGATGAGAAGGTAGACTTTCTTATGACTGCTCGAGGTGGTCACACTCAGTGCCCTCATTCTCTAATGAGTACCTGTACTCTCGCTTCGATGTCTCTATACCATAGACTCAAGACTCATCTACTATAAAGAAGTAATTGTACACCAACCTTTTAGATCAATTACTATCCTCATGATGATCCTACAATCGGGAGCATTTTATGAGTTAATAATAAAAATTTATGTCTTGAATTTTCAACTCTTGAAAATAAGAATTATCATTACCATTAACTCAAGGGATGTATCATAGACACTAAATACATATTATGATAGAAAATAATTTATTTTATTATTTATAGTCAAAATTATAATTTTATCCTTAGAAGTGTATGACAAGTGTCAGCCAATTCTGGCTTCTAGGACACACATATCTAACATAATAGACATGGTTGCATCTTTTCGGTGCAACTGAACCACTGTGACCAGCCGAGAATAATTAACCTCGGGAAGGACCCACATATCTACAATGGTGGAAGACCTTAGACTTAATCTTTTCTTAAGAAGATTTGATTTACATCTCTTTAAACTTGACTTATAATAGCCATAACAATTATGACTAATCTAGTGGCATGGGTTAGCTCGAATTGTTAACCACCTTAGATCAGGACTGGATTGATAAATATGGCTAGGTAAGTGAGATCGATGGAAGGGATATGCCATTAACTCGATAAGAATGTATTCAAGTCAAGTAGCTCCCAATTAAAAACTAGTCGATCGTATCTGCCAGACTTACCTTAGACACCAAATTATTGAGCCAGAATTAATCAGATTAGCCTACAATCCAGACTCTAATCACTAAGCCTAATTAGGTCTTAGCTTGATTGACCACTCATGTGATTCGATCTTGACCCAAACTTAATCCTATTAGACTGGTCAATTTAAGCACTCTTGATCCCATCTAACTAACTCTTGATTCGATTTGATCAACCGCTAGACCTAATTGAGCTACCCAAATCCGAACCCAATTTTATGAATATATCTTAAATCTAAAAATTTTTAATTTTTAGACTTAACATATTTGATAATCTTAATTCTTAATAAAGTTTAGGGTTCATAAACAAAACATGTTAATAAAATTCTAGGATTTCAGGATCCAGAATTTTGTAGAAAATAAGTTTTAGATTTTTGATTAAGGACGAACGCGCAGCACCCCAACAGATCATATGAACACCCCATCGAATGGAAGGAGAGGATATTTAAATCTTACTTTGTTCTTATGACTGAACGGCCAAGGAGAACGTCTTAATTAGAAATATAAAAACTATAAAACTAGTTAGATCTACATCATATATCTCATATATAAAAAATTGATATAACTATAAACATGTTCTGCATACATCTTCATGTATCATATGATACATATTTTTAGATCTAAATTATCTCATAATCATCTAAAAAATCAAATTTAAATTGATCATATCAAATTAAAATCTATTCTAGATAATTATGTAGAACTATTCTACAACTAGTCTAAACGTGCATTCATCATATCTCATATGAACAAAAATTAAATATTTTTATTTTTTATTTTTTAAATCTTATTATAATATTTATAACATTAAAAAATAATAAATAAATAGATCTAAAAATCATAACTAATCAAATTAAATTATGATCATGGTAAACTATACATAGAATAATTCTATTCTACAACTAGTCATGCATCTTGTACAACTTAGATCTAAATTATTTAATTTTTTTTTAATTTTTTATTTTAGATATAATCATATATAATGTGATATCTAAAATTACTAAATTATTAGATTAAAATAAAAATAAAATTAGATCTAATGAAAAATGCAACCTAGCTCTGGTACCAGTTGAAGGAAAAACCTATTTTTTTGGATCAGATTCGTTAAGATCTGATTGGATTAAGAGAGATATTTTAAAATTTTTTTTATTGGATCTAGATTAGATCTAAGTCTTTTTAGATCTAATATTATTGATCTAATAAAATAAAATAAAATAAAATAAAGAATAAATTAAATCTAATTTAATTTTACCTTATTATGGATAATCTAATTATCCTATGATGATCCTGATGTCTGCCTGAGGTTCTGGATCTAGCCATGCAAGTGCCTGGTCTCTACTGGTATCCACTTGGATAGGATCTAAAGATCTCCTCCTTCTTTATCACTTCTCCAAAAATTAGATCTAGATCTGATTTTGAAGATCTTCAAAACTCCTTTCGAAGATGTAAGTTGTCTCTTGCAGCAGTGTTGCCTTCTTCCTTTTCCTATCGCCTTTTTCTTTCTTGGGTCGCACCAAACTTGTGCCCAAAAGTTCTTGGGCATGATAGGAGAGAAAACAAAAGAAGGTGGCATGGAGGAGGAAGAGGGCAGCCTTGTGGCATGGGCAATGGGTCAAAACATTTTGATCTTGGTGCAGACAGGATTTTTATAGACCCTGTTGCGACATGCAATGCCACATCATCCCAGCCAATCATGGCTTCCTATGCAATCAGATCTAAATCTGATTGGTAGGATGATATCATCTAATCCAATCAGATGAGTGCCCCTCTGAATCATCCTTAGATGGCACCAAGATTGGGTCAAAGCAGTCTTCTAGGCACCATCCAAGTAGAATCCCTGAAGCAACTGGAGTCCCATCTGTATGGGACTCCAGATGCTTTATCCATAGGCGCACGCCTCCCTAGTTGTGCACCCCTTATCCATCTACTTTGTAGCAGGTGGATTGGTCCAAAAATTCTATCCTATGATGGCTTGACATATGGGCAGTTGTCTAAGTATCAAAGGTCAATGTTTGACCAAATGTCCGAAATAAGATTTAGCAGGTGATGAAAAATGGCAGGTATTGTCTCAAATTCATCTCATAAATTAAGACAATCCTTTTTTGACTTGGACAAGCTCTAGCCAGACCAAGTAAAGGTACCTGAGTGAGCCTAGACACATTTGGCTCAGTCAAAATAAACTTTAATGATAATTAAAGGAGAATATTAGGCTCAATCATGTCCTAGTACGATCTTCTTGAACCTAATTGAATCTAATTCAAATCAATTAAACTAAGTTAGTCCAATTGATGATATCTAGATCGAAATCCTTGTTTGTATGATCCAGTTAGGTTCAGTTTCGTATGGTAATGAGATATGTTGCGATCGACATCATCAAAATACCTTTTGATGGATCAAAACTTTTCTGATTCAGACAACTAGTATGATTGATCATCTAAATCATTCTAATTGCTCTCACAATCCACCAATGACACCTAGTAGCATATGGTGGCAATCCATCAGAATTGAAAATGAACCTCTCACTGCAGTTACCTATGTGATTATGTTCTTCTATCTTAAGCTCCGACAGGATTAAGGTTAAGGTAATCTCGTCAAACCCTAATATCCATCATATGATTAATAATTTGATTCAAGTCCAATGTGAAAACCTTAATAGAAACTCTTTCTATTATTTCACTCTGCTATGGCCATGGGCTTATAGACTTGATTCTCATGATCATTATAGGGCTACTCTTCATCTATCGAGGTAGATAGATTCTCTATTGGTGCAATCCAATTTCTATAACGAACATGCTATAGCCAACATACACCTCAGGATTTTGAATGGCTAGGAGATCGAGTTATGATGTAGTCAAACTATAACACCCTCAAGATGACCTATCGATGCACCTTAGGTCAATGAACTAGACACACAACTACAGCTTTGAGCCAATCATCAATGATAAAGTAGACTTTCTAATGACTGCTTGAGGTGATCACGCTCAATGCCCTCATTCTCTAACGAGTACTTGTACTCTCACTCTGGTGTCTCTATACCATAGACTTAAGACTCATCTACTATAAAGAAGCAATTGTACACCAACCTTCTGGATCAATCACCATCCTCATGATGATTCTATGGTCAGAAGCATTTTATGAGTTAATAATGAAAATTCATGTCTTAAATTTTCAACTCTTGAAAATAAGAACTATCATTGCCATTAACTCAAAGAATGTATCACAGACACTAAATACACATTGTGATAAAAAATAATCTATTTTATTATTTATAGTCAAAATTATAATTTTGCCCTTAGAAGTGTATAATAAGTGTCAGCCAATTCTTGCTTTTAGGGCATACATATCTAATAATCAGTTTAGGGTATGGATAGCTTGATTAGGTCTAGCTTGAGTGGTTGATCAAACTAAATCAAGAGTAAGTTAGGTGGGATCAAAAGTGCTTAAAATTGATCAGCCCATTAGAAGTAAGTTCAGTCAAGGTCGACTCACAGCCATATGTGGTCGACCACTTCAAGACCTAATTTGGCTCCATGGATTGAGCTGGATTGCAAGCTAACTTGATCAGTTCTGATCTGATAAATCGATGTCTAAGGTAAGTTTGGCATATTTGATCAGTAGTTTTTAATTAGGAGCTACTCAACCTGGATGCATCCATGGTGAGTTAATGGCATATTCCTCCCATCGATCTTATTTACCCGCCCAATTGGCTCAACCCAGTTCTATTTTGAGGTTGCTAACAATTCAAGCTAACCCATGCCACTAGGTTAGTCATAATCATTATGACTAATTAAGGATTAAAAAGATCTAAATTGAAATCTTTCTAAAAAAATATTAAATCAATTGGTTTTCCACCATTATAGTTATGCAGGCCCTTTCCAAGGTTGATTGTTCTTGACTAGATAAAGTGGTTCAATTACACCAGAAAGATGCAACCATAGCTATTAGGTATAGAATGCTATGGATTGGAGGATGGATTGGGCTCAATATTTTGGATATGGTAAGGGTCCCAATCAAGAATCCAATTCATGCAAATGGTGGGTCTGACTTAACTAAAGTGTGGAGCAATATTTCAAACACGGTAAGCTTCATAAATTGAAGATCAAGTTAGGTGCATCATGTTTAAAAAAATATTGAACAAGAGTTATCCACTCATCGGCTGACTCATCATCAATAACTATTAGATGAGGTTGTGAGCCAATCGGTGAAACCGTGCCACCCACTAAAAGTCGATCATCATAAAGACTTTCACATCTCTACCAAGGAAGCATAGGGATCCAGAAAAATAGTGGAAGCCTAAAATTTATTTAAAAATAAAACTCTTAAATAAATTGATTAAGTTAATTACAAGTTTAACTAGAAACTTTGACTCTCTATAAGAAAATGTTTGCATCCAATCTCTTAGTCCGAATCCTAGAGACCCACAAATTGATCAGACCAAATTTTAAGGATTGACTCCAAAAATTGCCTTTCTAGACCCGAACAAGCCGAGGAAGAAGCAAGTGGTTGCTAGGCAAGATAATTATATGATAACATCTTGCAATGTTTTCTTATTTGATTCTACTATCTGGGTATTAGATACTGGAAGCCCTTATCATATTTATAATTCTATGCAGGGCTTGCAGATCAGTAGGGGATTTGATCAAGATGAGAGATTCCTAAATATTAGAGATAGAAGACATGTTTCAATTCTAGCTTTAGGAATCATGAACCTTATAATTAATTCAAATAAAGTTATTCTTAATGAATGTCATTATTGTCCAACTTTCTTATTGAATGTCATTTTTGTAGGCTTTTTGGCCATGAATGGTTTTGAAATATCAATAAAAGAAAAATTTTATAATGTCATTTTCAATGGTGTTACAATTTTTGATTGGACAATTGAATAACAAAATTTATTTACTTTCTATGCCTGTTAACATGGTTCAATCCTTCAGTAAATGCCCTAGAATTAGTGATATATCTGATGTCTACCTCTGGCATTATAGGCTAGGTCATATTAGCAAGAATAGAATTAATAGGTTAGCTCAAGAAGGAATTCTTGAGGTTAGTGATTGTGAATCATTTTTGACCTATGAGTTCTATCTTCTTGGTAAGATGACCAAGTCACCTTTTATTAAAAAAGATGAATGATCCACTGAACTCCTGAGTCTAGTACATTCAGATGTATGTGGACCCATGAGCTCAAGTGCTAGAGGTGGATATTTCTACTTTATAACATTCACGGATGATCTATCGAGGTATGGGTTTGTCTATTTAATGAAGCATAAGTCAGAGTCGTTTGAAATGTTCAAATTATTTTGAAATGAGGTAGAAAAGCAAACTGGAAAGAGTATTAAAACTTTTCAATCTGATCGAGGGAGTGAGTGTTAGATATATGTGCCCTAGAAGCCAGAATTGGCTGACACTTGTAATACACTTCTAGGGGCAAAATTGTAATTTTGACTATAATTAATGAAATGGGTTATTTTCTATCACACCTGTGTATTTAGTGTCTGTGATACATCCTTTGAGTTAATGGTAATGATAATTCATATTTTCAAGAGTTGAAAATTTAAGACATGAATAATCATTATTAACTCATAAACAGCTCCCGACCATAGGATCATCACGAGGATGGTGATTGATCCGGAAGGTTGGTGTACGATCGCTTCTCTTTAGTAGATGAGTCTTGAGTCTACGGTGTGGAGACACCGGAGCGAGAGTACAGGTACTCGTTAGAGAACGAGGGCACTGAGCGTGACCACCTCGAGTAGTCATTAGGAAGTCTACCTTCTCGTCAATGACTGACTCGATGCTGCAGTAGTGTGTCTGGTTCTTTGACCTGAGATGCATCGGCAGTTCACCTTGAGGGTGTTATAGTTTGACTACACCATTACTCGGTCTCCTAGCCATATGGAACCCTGAGGTGTATGTTGGCTATAGCATGTTCATTGTAGGAACTGGATTGCATCAAGATGGAATCTATCTACCTCGGTGGTAGAGGAGTAGCCCTATGATGATCATGAGAATCAAGTCCAGAAATCCATGGCCATGGTAGAGTGAAATAATAGAAAGAGTTTCTATTTAGATTTTCACATTGGACTCGAATCGAATGATTACATCATATGACAGAGACTAGGGTTTGACGAGTTCACCTTAACCCTAATCTGATCGGGGCTCAAGATAGAAGAACTGAATCACACAGGTAGCTGCACCAAGAGGTTCGCATTCAGCTCTGATGGGTTGCCACCATATACTGCTAGGTGTCACTGGTGGATTTTGGGAGCAATTAGAATGATTTAGATGATCGATCATTCTAGCTGTTCGAATCAGAAGAGTTCTGATCCATCGAAAGGAGTTTCGATGATGTCTATGATAGAGATCATGACATATCCCATTACCATACAGAACTGAACCTAACTGGGTCACACAAACAAGGGTTTGAATCTGGTGATCATCAATTGAACTGATCTAGTTCAATTGATCTGAATGAGATTCAATTAGGTTCAAGGAAATCGTGCTAGCACTCGATTGAACCTAACGTTCTTCTTTTACTATCACAAATAAGTTGTCCTGACTGAGCCAAAGGAGTTTGTGCTCAATCAGAGGCCTTCATATGGTCTGACTGGAGGTTGTCCAAGTCAGAATAGGTTGTCTTATTTGTAAGACATTACCTGCCATTTTTGGTCACCTGCCATTTCTTGTTCTTTGACTTTGGTCAAAAGTCTACCTTTGACTGGTCAAACGTTGACCATTGACCCTTTGACTTTTGACCACATGTCATGCACCTATTGGAGAGCTGGTGGGGGCTTGTCCCCCTGCCAGAACCTGGCAAGGAGAAGGGCGCACGCCAAGGGTGGCGTGAGCCCAAGTTAGGAGGCGCCTAGGAGTCCTTGTTGGACAAGGACTCCACCTCCCTTTTGGATTCCAATTCAGAGTTCTACTAAGAATCCAGTTTGACTGGTCTTAGGCACCCTCTAAGGAGGAATCCAGGGGTCTCTATTCCAACCAATCAGATTTAGATCTGATTTCACAAAGGGTTGTGATTGGTTGAGAGGAAGAGGAGTTGGATCACAAGCTTAGGTCTATAAATAAGACCCTGCGCCCAACCCTAATTCTAAGTGAAAGAGAGATTTCCCACGCCCCAAGGCTGCCTCTCCCCTCCTTCTCCATGCCATAGTCTCTTCTCCCCTTGCTCTCCACGTCCAAAAGTGTTTTGGATTTAGGTTGGTGCGATTCAGATCAAGGAAAGGCGATCAAAAGCAAGAAGGCTGCGCTGCTGCAAAAGGACGACTGCAGATCTTCAAAAGAGTTTTGAAGATCCTCCAGATCAGATCCAGATCTGATTTTTGGAGGTGTGATAGAGAAGAAGAGGATCTCCAGATCCAACCTGAGTGGATATCGGTAGAGGCCAGGCGCTTGCGTGGCTTAGATCCAGAACCTTCCGCTGCAATCAGGATCATCTACAGGGTAATAGGATTACCCAAATCAGGTAAATTAAATTTGATTTAATTTATCTTATTTTATTTTATTTATTAAAATAATAAGAATCAGATCTGAAACATATCAAGATCTGATTGAGATCAAGAGAAAATTTTTGAAATATATCTCTTGATCTGATCAGATCTGAACGAACCTGGACCGGGAAATCAGGATTTCCCTTCAACTGGTATCAGAGCCATGGTTCTAAATTGTTTAGATCTGATTTTAAATTTTATTTTAATTAGAAAATAAAGTGATTTTCAGATGTCACATGAGATGTGATCAGATCTGAAATCAAAAAATTAAAATTAAATGATTTGGATCTAAGAACATGAAGATATGCATGACTAGTTCTAGAATAGAATAGTTCTATAGAATAGTTTTGCATGTCTTTGATTTAATCTGATTAAATCATATTTTAGATCTTCTTATTTACTATTTTTTGATATTATAAGTGTTATAATAACATCTGATAAATAGCAAATAAAAATTATTTAATTTTAAATATCATATGAGATATGATTAGATGCATGTCTAGACTAGTTGTAGAATAGTTCTACATAATTGTCTAGATTAGAATTTATTTTGATTAGATCAATTTAAATCTAATTTTTTAGATTATTATGAGATAATTTAGATCTGAAAACATGCATGATTTGATACATGAGATGTATGCAAAATATGCCATGATTAGATCTAAATTTGTATATGAGATATATGATATAGATCTATAACTGTTTTGTAGTATTTACATGTTCCTGATTAAGGCGTTCCTCTTGGCCGTCCGGTCATAAGAACGAAGAAGGGTTTAAAGGCCCTCTCTTCCCATTCGATGGGGTGTTCTTATGATGTGTAGGGGTGCTGCGTGTTCGTCCTTAATCAGAAACCCAAAACTTACTTTCTGCAAAACCCTAGATCCTGAAACCCTAGGATTTATTGTGCATATTTTGTTTATGAACCCTACTTAATTAAGAATTAAGTTTATGGAATATTAATTAGGTCTAAAATTGAGAATTTTCAGATCTAAGACATATTCATAATACTGGGTTCGGGCTTGGGTAGCTCAATTAGGTCTAAGCGGTTGATCAAACCGAATCAAGAGTTGGTTAGATGGGATCAACAATGCTTAAATTGACCAGCCTAATAGGATTAAGTCTGGGTCAAGATCGAGTCACGATCAAGCAAGACCTAATTGGCTCAGAGGTTAGAGTCTGGATTGTAGGCTAACCCAATTGGTTCTGACTCAACAATTTGGTGTCTAAGGTAAGTTTGGCACAGACGACCGACTGGTTTTTAATTGGAAGCTACTCGACCTGAATGCGTTCTTGTACGAGTTAATGGCATATTCCTTCCACCGGTCTCACTTACCTGGCCATATCTGTTGACACAGTTCTGATCTGAGGTGGTCAATAATCCGAGCTAACCCATGCCACTAGGTTAGTCATAATTGTTATGACTAAGCCAAGTCTAGTTTAATGAGACCTGAATCAATTCTCCCTAAGAAAAGATTAAGTCTGAGGTCTTCCACCATTGTAGATGTGCGGGCCCTTCCCGGGGTTGATTGTTCTCGGCTGGATACAGTGGCTCAGTTGCACCGGGAAGATGCAACCATGTCTATTAGGCATTGGATGCTATGGGCTGGAGGATGAGTTGGGCTCAATATTTCGGATACGGTGAGAGACTCAATTAGGAACCCAGTCTATGCAAATGGTGGGTCTGACTTAACTAAGGAGTGGATCAATATTTCGGATACGGTGAGATTCATGAATTAGAGACCAAGTTTGGGTGCACCATGATTAGAGAATCATTGAACAAGAGTTGTTCACTCATTGGCTAACCCATCACCAATAACTGTTAGGTGAGGTGATGAGTCAGTTGGTGAGACCGCACCACCCACTAGAAATCATTAATCGTGGAGATTTTCGCATCTCTACAGAGGGAGTGTAGGGATCCGAGAAAATAGTGGGAGCTAATTTGTTTAAAAATAAAATCCCTAAATAAATTGGTCAAGTCAAAATTACAGTATCTAACTAGAATCTTTGACTCTCTACAGGAAAATGTCTGCGTCCAACCCATTGGCACGTATCCTGGACACACATAGACTGACTGGACCCAATTATAAAGATTGGCTCAGGAACTACAAAATTATTTTGGGTTCAGAGAAGTTAACACATGTTTTGGACCAGGACCCTCCCACCTTACCAGCTCGTCCATCCACTGAACAGAGAGCGTCTCTGGAAAAATGGATTGACGAAGATAATAAGGCCAGATACTACATGTTGGGCTCGATGTCTGATGAGCTCCAGCGCCAACATGAAGATATCGGGACTGCTCGCCAAATGTTGGCTCACCTGCAGGAGATGTTTGGTGAACAGAGTCGCGCAGCCAAATATCAAGTCACGAAATGACTTTTTAAGGCTAAGATGCGTGATGGGCAGTCAGTCCAAGATCACTGTCTGACAATGATCAAGGACATGGAAGAGCTTGAGAAGCTCGGTGTGAAGTTGGACTTGGACCTTGCAGAACGATATTATTCTGCAATCCTTGACTGATGCATATGGGCAATTCATCATGAATTACCACATGCATAAACTTCAAAATTCCTTGGCCGAGTTAATGAATATGCTGGTTACCGCTGAGCTTTCTATGAAAGGTTCTAAAGGCTCAGTTCTTGCTATGGAACGGACTTCTTCCAAAAGAAAGTCTTATGGAAAGAAAAAGAAGTCTGTGAAAAAGCAAAAGGTGGAAGGATCAAAGAAGAAGAAGGCAGAACCGAAGAAGAAGGTCGATGGCAAAGGAAAGTGTTTCCATTGCAACAGCGACGGCCATTGGAAGCGGAACTGCCCTACTTACCTGGCCACCCTGAAGAACAAGAAGGAAGGTCCTTCTGGAGGTATGCTCGTTATTGAGTCTAACCTTACGGTTTCTTCTGCATCCAGTTGGGTGCTTGACTCTGGTTCTAGTGCTCATCTGTGCACTTCTATGCAGGGTCTTGAGGATAGCAGGAGGCTGAGGGATGGAGACATGATCCTACGCATCGGTAATGGAGCAAGAGTTGCTGCAGTAGCCGTGGGAACATACCCTCTTCGATTACCATCTGGTTTAGACTTAGTTTTAAAAGACTGTTATTATGTGCCTGCAGCTAGCAGGAATTTGATTTCTGTTTCATGCTTAGCACAAGAAGGTTATGTGATCACCTTCTTTAAGGACCATTGTAACATTCTTTATGAAAGAAATAAAATTGCAAATGGTTTCCTTATTAATGGTCTTTATCAGCTACATATTGATGTACCTATTTTAACTATCGAGCAAAACGTGAATGCCAAACGACCTAGGGATAGTCCAAACGATAGATATCTATGGCACCTGAGATTAGGTCATATAGCAGAAGATAGGATTCAACAAATTGGAGAAAAATGGGCTATTGAGTCCATTGACTTTTGAGTCATATCCAACTTGTGAATCTTGTCTTCAAGGCAAAATGACTAAACTCCCTTTTGTTGGACATGGGGAGAGGGCCACAGATCTCCTTGCCCTAGTACATACTGATGTGTGCGGCCCATTTCGATGTGCCGGCTAGAGGCAATTTTGTCTACTTCATTACCTTTACCGATGATCTGTCTAGGTATGGGTATGTGTATCTTATGAGACACAAGTCTGAAGCTTTTGAAAAGTTCAAAGAATTCAGACATGAAGTAGAAAAACAAACTGGAAAACCCATTAAGGTTCTTCGATCAGATCGAGGAGGTGAATACCTTAGCCGGGAATTCCTAGACTATCTTAAGGAAAATGGCATAGTCTCTCAATGGACTCCACCAGGAACACCTCAACTCAACGGGGTTTCAGAACGGAGAAATCGGACTCTATTGGATATGGTTCGATCCATGATGAGCTTCACAGACCTCCCTGATTTTCTTTGGGGACATTCATTATTAACTTCAATCTATCTACTGAATAGGGTTCCCTCTAAAACCGTTCCTACCACACCGTATGAGATATGGCACGGTAAGAAACCAAGTCTGAGTCATCTCAGAATTTGGGGTTGTCCGGCTTCATGTCAAAAGACAACAAGCGGACAAGTTAGAGTTTAGGTCCTTTAGAGCTCGATTCATAGGATATCCTAAAGAGTCATTAGGATACTATTTCTACATTCCAGAAGACCACAATGTGATTGTGAGTCGACATGCCATATTTCTTGAAAAATAGTTTATTCAAGATAGCGGCATTGGAAAGCAGATTAAGCTTGATGAGAAAGTCTCACAAGCAGAACGAGCTAAGGACCAAGTGGAACCAAATCAGGTTGAGCCAATAAGAACACTACCTCCTCCACCTCGTAGATCGGAAAGAGTTTCCCGTCCCCCTGAAAGATACTTAGGTATTATTTCAGAGGATGTAGAGGAAATGTTCCTCATAGGTAATGGTGCTCATGGTGATGATCCCAAAACCTACAACGAGGCGATATCAGATATCGACTCCGAGAAATGGCTTGAGGCAATGAAGTCAGAAATTGACTCGATGCACTCAAACCAAGTCTGGACCTTGGTAGATCCACCAGAAGGTATAGTACCTATTGGGTGTAAATGGATCTTCAAGAGAAAGATTGGTGCAGATGGGAATGTGGAGACATTCAAGGCTAGACTGGTGGCAAAAGGTTATAGTCAACGTGAAGGCATTGACTTTATGGATATAGACTCTAATTTTGTAGATTTTAATCATGTTCTGAATTAGGCGTTCTTTCTTGGCGGTGCCGGTCAATTAAGGAACGAAAAGGGTTTGAGGCTCCTCTCTTCGTATTCGGATGGGGGTTATTGAGGTGTAGCGGGGTTGCATGCGTGTTTCATCCTTAATCAGAAACCCAAAACTTACTTTCTGCAAACACCTAGATCCTGAAACCCTAGGATTTATTGTGCATATTTTATTTATTAACCCAACTTAATTAAGAATTAAGTATTGGAATATTAATTAGGTCTAAAATTGAGAATTTTAGATCTAAGAACAATTCATAAACTGAGGTTCGGCTTGGGTAGCTCAATTAGGTCTAAGCGGTTGATCAAATCGAATCAAGAGTTGGTTAGATGGGATCAACAATGCTTAAATGACCCAGCCTAATAGGATTAAGTCTGGGTCAAGATCGAGTCACGATCAAGCAAGACCTAATTAGGCTCAGAGGTTAGAGTCTGGATTGTAGGCTAACCAATTGGTTCTGACTCAATAATTTGGTGTCTAAGGTAAGTTTGGCACAGAACGACCCGACTGGTTTTTAATTGGAGAGCTACTCGACCTGAATACTTCTCGTTGATGCGGCTAACGGTTATTTCCTTCCATCGGTCTCAATTACCTGGCCATATCTGTTGACACTCGTAATCTGAGGTGGTCAATAATTCGAGCTGACCCATGCCACTAGGTTAGTCATAATTTTATGACTAAGCCAAGTCTAGTTTAAAGAGACCTGAATCAATTCTTCCTAAGAAAAGATTAAGTCTGATGGTCTTCCACCATTATAGACGTGCGGGCCTTCCCGGGGTTGATTGTTTCGGCTGGATTACAGTGGCTCAGTTGCACGGAAAGATGCAACCATGTCTATTAGGCATTGGATGCTATGGCTGGAGGATGAGTTGGGCTCAATATTTTCGATACGTGAGAGACCCAATTAGGAACCCAGTCTATGCAAATGGTGGTCTGACTTAACTAAGGAGTGATCAATATTTTCGGATACGGTGAGATTCATGAATTAGAGACCAAGTTTGGGTGCACCATGATTAGAGAATCATGTAACAAGAGTTGTTCACATTTGGCTAACCCATCACCACAATAATTGTTGGTGAGGTGATGAGTCAGTTGGTGAGACCGCACCACCCACTAGAAATCATCAATCGCGGAGATTTGTTCGCATCTCTACAAAGGGAGTGTAGGGATCGAGAAAATGTGGGAGCTAATTTGTTTAAAAAATAAAATCCCTAAATAAATTGGTCAAGTCAAAATTACGTATCTAACTAGAATCTTTGACTCTCTACAGGAAAATGTCTGCGTCCAACCCACTGGCATGTATCCTAGACACACATAGACTTGACTGGAACCCAATTATAAAGATTGGCTGGAACTACAAAATTATTTGGGTTCGAGAGAAGTTAACACATTTTTGGGAGAGTACAGGTACTCGTTAGAGAACGAGGGCACTGAGCGTGACCACCTCGAGTAGTCATTAGGAAGTCTACCTTCTCGTCAATGACTGACTCGATGCTGCAGTAGTGTGTCTGGTTCTTTGACCTGAGATGCATCGGCAGTTCACCTTGAGGGTGTTATAGTTTGACTACACCATTACTCGGTCTCCTAGCCATATGGAACCCTGAGGTGTATGTTGGCTATAGCATGTTCATTGTAGGAACTGGATTGCATCAAGATGGAATCTATCTACCTCGGTGGTAGAGGAGCAGCCCTATGATGATCATGAGAATCAAGTCCAGAAATCCATGGCCATGGTAGAGTGAAATAATAGAAAGAGTTTCTATTTAGATTTTCACATTGGACTCGAATCGAATGATTACATCATATGACAGAGACTAGGGTTTGACGAGTTCACCTTAACCCTAATCTGATCGGGGCTCAAGATAGAAGAACTTAATCACACAGGTAGCTGCACCAAGAGGTTCGCATTCAGCTCTGATGGGTTGCCACCATATACTGCTAGGTGTCACTGGTGGATTTTGGGAGCAATTAGAATGATTTAGATGATCGATCATTCTAGCTGTTCGAATCAGAAGAGTTCTGATCCATCGAAAGGAGTTTCGATGATGTCTATGATAGAGATCATGACATATCCCATTACCATACAGAACTGAACCTAACTGGGTCACACAAACAAGGGTTTGAATCTGGTGATCATCAATTGAACTGATCTAGTTCAATTGATCTGAATGAGATTCAATTAGGTTCAAGGAAATCGTGCTAGCACTCGATTGAACCTAACGTTCTTCTTTTACTATCATAAATAAGTTGTCCTGACTGAGCCAAAGGAGTTTGTGCTCAATCAGAGGCCTTCATATGGTCTGACTGGAGGTTGTCCAAGTCAGAAAAGGTTGTCTTATTTGTAAGACATTACCTGCCATTTTTGGTCACCTGCCATTTCTTGTTCTTTGACTTTGGTCAAAAGTCTACCTTTGACTGGTCAAACGTTGACCATTGACACTTTGACTTTTGACCACATGTCATGCACCTATTGGAGAGCTGGTGGGGGCCTGTCCCCCTGCCAGAACCTGGCAAGGAGAAGGGCGCACGCCAAGGGTGGCGTGAGCCCAAGTAGGAGGCGCCTAGGAGTCCTTGTTGGACAAGGACTCCATCTCCCTTTTGGATTCCAATTCAGAGTTCTACTAAGAATCCAAGTTTGACTGGTCTTAGGCACCCTCTAAGGAGGAATCCAGGGGTCTCTATTCCAACCAATCAGATTTAGATCTGATTTCACAAAGGGTTGTGATTGGTTGGAGAAGGAAGAGGAGTTGGATCACAAGAGGTCTATAAATAAGACCCTGCGCCCAACCCTAATTCTAAGTGAAATTGAGAAGATTTCCCACGCCCCAAGGCTGCCTCTCCCCTCCTTCTCCATGCCAAAGTCTCTTCTCCCCTTGCTCTCCACGTCCAAAAGTGTTTTGGACTTAGGTTGGTGCGATTCAGATCAAGGAAAGGCGATCAAAAGCAAGAAGGCTGCGCTGCTGCAAAAGGACGACTGCAGATCTTCAAAAAGAGTTTTGAAGATCCTCCAGATCAGATCCAGATCTGATTTTTGGAGGTGTGATAGAGAAGAAGAGGATCTCCAGATCCAACCTGAGTGGATACCGGTAGAGGCCAGGCGCTTGCGTGGCTAGATCCAGAACCTTCCGCTGCAATCAGGATCATCTACAGGGTAATAGGATTACCCAAATCAGGTAAATTAAATTTGATTTAATTTATCTTTATTTTATTTTATTTATTAAAATAATAAGAATTCAGATCTAAAACATATCAAGATCTGATTGAGATCAAGAAGAAAATTTTTTGAAATATATCTCTTGATCTAATCAGATCTGAACGAACCTGGACCGGAAAAATCAGGATTTTCCCTTCAACTGGTATCAGAGCCATGGTTCTAAAATTGTTTAGATCTGATTTTAAATTTTATTTTAATTAGAAAATAAAGTGATTTTAGATGTCACATGAGATGTGATCAGATCTGAAAATCAAAAAAATTAAAATTAAATGATTTGGATCTAAGAACATGAAGATATGCATGACTAGTTCTAGAATAGAATAGTTCTATAGAATAGTTTTGCATGTCTTTGATTTAATCTGATTAAATCATATTTTAGATCTTCTTATTTACTATTTTTTGATATTATAAGTGTTATAATAACATCTAAATAAATAGCAAATAAAAATTATTTAATTTTAAATATCATATGAGATATGATTAGATGCATGTCTAGACTAGTTGTAGAATAGTTCTACATAATTGTCTAGATTAGAATTTATTTTGATTAGATCAATTTAAATCTAATTTTTTAGATTATTATGAGATAATTTAGATCTGAAAATATGCATGATTTGATACATGAGATGTATGCAAAATATGCCATGATTAGATCTAAATTTGTATATGAGATATATGATATAGATCTAATAACTGTTTTGTAGTATTTACATGTTCCTGATTAAGGCGTTCCTCTTGGCCGTCCGGTCATAAGAACGAAGAAGGGTTTAAAGGCCCTCTCTTCCCATTCGATGGGGTGTTCTTATGACGTGTAGGGGTGCTGCGTGTTCGTCCTTAATCAGAAACCCAAAACTTACTTTCTGCAAAACCCTAGATCCTGAAACCCTAGGATTTATTGTGCATATTTTGTTTATGAACCCAACTTAATTAAGAATTAAGTTTATGGAATATTAATTAGGTCTAAAATTGAGAATTTCAGATCTAAGACATATTCATAATACTGGGTTCGGGCTTGGGTAGCTCAATTAGGTCTAAGCGGTTGATCAAACCGAATCAAGAGTTGGTTAGATGGGATCAACAATGCTTAAATTGACCAGCCTAATAGGATTAAGTCTGGGTCAAGATCGAGTCACGATCAAGCAAGACCTAATTAGGCTCAGAGGTTAGAGTCTGGATTGTAGGCTAACCCAATTGGTTCTGACTCAACAATTTGGTGTCTAAGGTAAGTTTGGCACAGACGACCGACTGGTTTTTAATTGGAAGCTACTCGACCTGAATGCGTTCTTGTACGAGTTAATGGCATATTCCTTCCACCGGTCTCACTTACCTGGCCATATCTGTTGACACAGTTCTGATCTGAGGTGGTCAATAATCCGAGCTAACCCATGCCACTAGGTTAGTCATAATTGTTATGACTAAGCCAAGTCTAGTTTAATGAGACCTGAATCAATTCTCCCTAAGAAAAGATTAAGTCTGAGGTCTTCCACCATTGTAGATGTGCGGGCCCTTCCCGGGGTTGATTGTTCTCGGCTGGATACAGTGGCTCAGTTGCACCGGGAAGATGCAACCATGTCTATTAGGCATTGGATGCTATGGGCTGGAGGATGAGTTGGGCTCAATATTTCGGATACGGTGAGAGACCCAATTAGGAACCCAGTCTATGCAAATGGTGGGTCTGACTTAACTAAGGAGTGGATCAATATTTCGGATACGGTGAGATTCATGAATTAGAGACCAAGTTTGGGTGCACCATGATTAGAGAATCATTGAACAAGAGTTGTTCACTCATTGGCTAACCCATCACCAATAACTGTTAGGTGAGGTGATGAGTCAGTTGGTGAGACCGCACCACCCACTAGAAATCATTCAATCGTGGAGATTTTTCGCATCTCTACAGAGGGAGTGTAGGGATCCGAGAAAATAGTGGGAGCTAATTTGTTTAAAAATAAAATCCCTAAATAAATTGGTCAAGTCAAAATTACAGTATCTAACTAGAATCTTTGACTCTCTACAGGAAAAATGTCTGCGTCCAACCCATTGGCACGTATCCTAGACACACATAGACTGACTGGACCCAATTATAAAGATTGGCTCAGGAACTACAAAATTATTTTGGGTTCAGAGAAGTTAACACATGTTTTGGACCAGGACCCTCCCACCTTACCAGCCTCGTCCATCCACTGAACAGAGAGCGTCTCTGGAAAAATGGATTGACGAAGATAATAAGGCCAGATATTACATGTTGGGCTCGATGTCTGATGAGCTCCAGCGCCAACATGAAGATATCGGGACTGCTCGCCAAATGTTGGCTCACCTGCAGGAGATGTTTGGTGAACAGAGTCGCGCAGCCAAATATCAAGTCACGAAATGACTTTTTAAGGCTAAGATGCGTGATGGGCAGTCAGTCCAAGATCACTGTCTGACAATGATCAAGGACATGGAAGAGCTTGAGAAGCTCGGTGTGAAGTTGGACTTGGATCTGCAGAACGATATTATTCTGCAATCCTTGACTGATGCATATGGGCAATTCATCATGAATTACCACATGCATAAACTTCAAAATTCCTTGGCCGAAGTTAATGAATATGCTGGTTACCGCTGAGCTTTCTATGAAAGGTTCTAAAGGCTCAGTTCTTGCTATGGAACGGACTTCTTCCAAAAGAAAGTCTTATGGAAAGAAAAAGAAGTCTGTGAAAAAGCAAAAGGTGGAAGGATCAAAGAAGAAGAAGGCAGAACCGAAGAAGAAGGTCGATGGCAAAGGAAAGTGTTTCCATTGCAACAGCGACGGCCATTGGAAGCGGAACTGCCCTACTTACCTGGCCACCCTGAAGAACAAGAAGGAAGGTCCTTCTGGAGGTATGCTCGTTATTGAGTCTAACCTTACGGTTTCTTCTGCATCCAGTTGGGTGCTTGACTCTGGTTCTAGTGCTCATCTGTGCACTTCTATGCAGGGTCTTGAGGATAGCAGGAGGCTGAGGGATGGAGACATGATCCTACGCATCGGTAATGGAGCAAGAGTTGCTGCAGTAGCCGTGGGAACATACCCTCTTCGATTACCATCTGGTTTAGACTTAGTTTTAAAAGACTGTTATTAGTGCCTGCAGCTAGCAGGAATTTGATTTCTGTTTCATGCTTAGCACAAGAAGGTTATGTGATTCACCTTCTTTAAGGACCATTGTAACATTCTTTATGAAAGAAATAAAATTGCAAATGGTTTCCTTATTAATGGTCTTTATCAGCTACATATTGATGTACCTGTTTTAACTATCGAGCAAAACGTGAATGCCAAACGACCTAGGGATAGTCCAAACGACAGATATCTATGGCACCTGAGATTAGGTCATATAGCAGAAGATAGGATTCAACAAATTGGAGAAAAATGGGCTATTGAGTCCATTGACTTTTGAGTCATATCCAACTTGTGAATCTTGTCTTCAAGGCAAAATGACTAAACTCCCTTTTGTTGGACATGGGGAGAGGGCCACAGATCTCCTTGCCCTAGTACATACTGATGTGTGCGGCCCATTTGATGTGCCGGCTAGAGGCAATTTTGTCTACTTCATTACCTTTACCGATGATCTGTCTAGGTATGGGTATGTGTATCTTATGAGACACAAGTCTGAAGCTTTTGAAAAGTTCAAAGAATTCAGACATGAAGTAGAAAAACAAACTGGAAAACCCATTAAGGTTCTTCGATCAGATCGAGGAGGTGAATACCTTAGCCGGGAATTCCTAGACTATCTTAAGGAAAATGGCATAGTCTCTCAATGGACTCCACCAGGAACACCTCAACTCAACGGGGTTTCAGAATGGAGAAATCGGACTCTATTGGATATGGTTCGATCCATGATGAGCTTCACAGACCTCCCTGATTTTCTTTGGGGACATTCATTGTTAACTTCAATTCTATCTACTGAATAGGGTTCCCTCTAAAACCGTTCCTACCACACCGTATGAGATATGGCACGGTAAGAAACCAAGTCTGAGTCATCTCAGAATTTGGGGTTGTCCGGCTCATGTCAAAAGACAACAAGCGGACAAGTTAGAGTTTAGGTCCTTTAGAGCTCGATTCATAGGATATCCTAAAGAGTCATTAGGATACTATTTCTACATTCCAGAAGACCACAATGTGATTGTGAGTCGACATGCCATCTTTCTTGAAAAATAGTTTATTCAAGATAGCGGCATTGGAAAGCAGATTAAGCTTGATGAGAAAGTCTCACAAGTACAACGAGCTAAGGACCAATTGGAACCAAATCAGGTTGAGCCAATAAGAACACTACCTCCTCCACCTCGTAGATCGGAAAGAGTTTTCCCGTCCCCCTGAAAGATACTTAGGTATTATTTCAGAGGAAGTAGAGGAAATGTTCCTCATAGGTAATGGTGCTCATGGTGATGATCCCAAAACCTACAACGAGGCGATATCAGATATCGACTCCGAGAAATGGCTTAGAGGCAATGCAGTCAGAAATTGACTCGATGCACTCAAACCAAGTCTGGACCTTGGTAGATCCACCAGAAGGTATAGTACCTATTGGGTGTAAATGGATCTTCAAGAGAAAGATTGGTGCAGATGGGAATGTGGAGACATTCAAGGCTAGACTAGTGGCAAAAGGTTATAGTCAACGCGAAGGCATTGACTATCAGGATACCTTTTCCCAGTAGCTATGCTAAAATCCATCCGCACATTGCTTGCCTGTTGCAGCCTATTTCGATTATGAAATATGGCAAATGGACGTGAAAACGGCATTCCTTAAATGGATATCTTGAGGAAGATATCTATATGGAACAGCCGCTAGGTTTCACATCCAGTGATACTGATCACAAGGTTTGCAAGCTGCAAAGGTCCATATATGGACTTAAGCAAGCATCTCGGAGCTGGAACACTCGTTTCAATGATGTGATCAAAAAGTTTGGTTTCATCAAAAATGAAGAGGAACCATGTGTTTTCAAAAAGGGTCAGTGGGAGCGCTGTTGTCTTCCTCGTATTGTACGTGGATGACATCCTCCTTATTGGGAATGATATTCCCATGTTGACATCAGTCAAATATGGTTGTCCAAGGAATTCTCCATGAAAGACCTAGGTGAAGCATCCTTTATTCTAGGAATTAAGGTCTATAGGGATAGACCGAATAGGATGCTAGGACTTTCACAGAAGATGTACATAGAGGAAGTACTAAAGAGGTTTAGTATGGAAAACTCTAAGAGGGGATTAATACCCTTCAGACATGGTATTCATCTTTCCAAGAAGATGTGCCCCAGCACACCTGAGGAAATAGAACGCATGAGCAAGATCCCTTATGCTTCTGCAATAGGGAGCCTCATGTATGCCATGCTATGTACACGACCTGATATAGCCCATGCTGTGAGTGTCACAAGCAGATATCAGTCAAATCCAGGTGAAGAACACTGGACTTCTGTGAAATGTATCCTTAAGTACTTGAGAAGAACTAAGGATATGATGTTGGTCTTTGGTAATGGAGAACTCCAAGTCCAGGGATACACAGACTCGGATTTCATGTCCGATATAGATGATCGAAAGTCGACATCTGGAAGTCTGTTTGTGTGCAATGGTGGTGCTGTCAGCTGGAAGAGTTCCAAGCAAACTGTGATAGCAGATTCCACCATGGAAGCAGAATATATGCTGCATCAGAGGCTGCAAAGGAAGCATTCTGGTACAAGAAGTTTGCTGCAGAAATTGGAGTAATGCCATCAGATGCCATTCCTCTATACTGCGACAACAATGGCGCCATAGCCCTTGCTAAGGAGCCGAGGTCTCACCAGAAATCCAAGCACATTGAGCGGCGATACCACCTCATCCGCGATTACCTTCGAGAAAGGTTACGTTCGAGGTCAAGAGAGTCAACTCCACAGATAATGTGGCAGACCCACTTACAAAGCCGTTGGGCCAGCAGAAGATCGAAGCCCACCTTGAGAAGATGGGACTTAGACTTGTAGCCAATTGGCTTTAGGACAAGTGGGAGATTGTTAGATATATGTGCCCTAGAAGCCAGAATTGGCTGACACTTGTAATACACTTCTAGGGGCAAAATTATAATTTTGACTATAATCAATAAAATGGGTTATTTTCTATCACATATGTGTATTTAGTGTCTGTGATACATCCTTTGAGTTAATGGTAATGATAATTCATATTTTCAAGAGTTGAAAATTTAAGACATGAATAATCATTATTAACTCATAAAATGCTCCCGACCATAGGATCATCACGAGGATGGTGATTGATCCGGAAGGTTGGTGTACAATCGCTTCTCTTTAGTAGATGAGTCTTGAGTCTACGGTGTGGAGACACCGGAGCGAGAGTACAGGTACTCGTTAGAGAACGAGGGCACTGAGCGTGACCACCTCGAGTAGTCATTAGGAAGTCTACCTTCTCGTCAATGACTGACTCGATGCTGCAGTAGTGTGTCTGGTTCTTTGACCTGAGGATGCATCGGCAGTTCACCTTGAGGGTGTTATAGTTTGACTACACCATTACTCGGTCTCCTAGCCATATGGAACCCTGAGGTGTATGTTGGCTATAGCATGTTCATTGTAGGAACTGGATTGCATCAAGATGGAATCTATCTACCTCGGTGGTAGAGGAGCAGCCCTATGATGATCATGAGAATCAAGTCCAGAAGCCCATGGCCATGGCAGAGTGAAATAATAGAAAGAGTTTCTATTTAGATTTTCACATTGGACTTCGAATCGAATGATTACATCATATGACAGAGACTAGGGTTTGACGAGTTCACCTTAACCCTAATCTGATCGGGGCTCAAGATAGAAGAACTTAATCACACAGGTAGCTGCACCAAGAGGTTCGCATTCAGCTCTGATGGGTTGCCACCATATACTGCTAGGTGTCACTGGTGGATTTTGGGAGCAATTAGAATGATTTAGATGATCGATCATTCTAGCTGTTCGAATCAGAAGAGTTCTGATCCATCGAAAGGAGTTTCGATGATGTCGATGATAGAGATCATGACATATCCCATTACCATACAGAACTGAACCTAACTGGGTCACACAAACAAGGGTTTGAATCTGGTGATCATCAATTGAACTGATCTAGTTCAATTGATCTGAATGAGATTCAATTAGGTTCAAGGAAATCGTGCTAGCACTCGATTGAACCTAACGTTCTTCTTTTACTATCATAAATAAGTTGTCCTGACTGAGCCAAAGGAGTTTGTGCTCAATCAGAGGCCTTCATATGGTCTGACTGGAGGTTGTCCAAGTCAGAAAAGGTTGTCTTATTTTGTAAGACATTACCTGCCATTTTTGGTCACCTGCCATTTCTTGTTCTTTGACTTTGGTCAAAAGTCTACCTTTGACTGGTCAAACGTTGACCATTGACACTTTGACTTTTGACCACATGTCATGCACCTATTGGAGAGCTGGTGGGGGCCTGTCCCCCTGCCAGAACCTGGCAAGGAGAAGGGCGCACGCCAAGGGTGGCGTGTGCCCAAGTTGGAGGCGCCTAGGAGTCCTTGTTGGACAAGGACTCCATCTCCCTTTTGGATTCCAATTAGAGTTCTACTAAGAATCCAAGTTTGACTGGTCTTAGGCGCCCTCTAAGGAGGAATCCAGGGGACTCTATTCCCACCAATCAGATTTAGATCTGATTTCACAAAGGGTTGTGATTGGTTGGGAAGGAAGAGGAGTTGGATCACATAGTCTATAAATAAGACCCTGCGCCCAACCCTAATTCTAAGTGAAAGAGAAATTTCCCATGCCCCAAGGCTGCCTCTCCCCTCCTTCTCCATGCCATAGTCTCTTCTCCCCTTGCTCTCCACGTCCAAAAAGTGTTTTGGATTTGGTTGGTGCGATTCAGATCAAAGAAAGGCGATCAAAAGCAAGAAGGCTGCGCTGCTGCAAAAGGACGACTGCAGATCTTCAAAAGAGTTTTGAAGATCCTCCAGATCAGATCCAGATCTAATTTTTGGAGGTGTGATAGAGAAGAAGAGGATCTCCAGATCCAACCTGAGTGGATACCGATAGAGGCCAGGCGCTTGCGTGGCTTAGATCCAGAACCTTCCGCTGCAATCAGGATCATCTACAGGGTAATAGGATTACCCAAATCAGGTAAATTAAATTTGATTTAATTTATCTTATTTTATTTTATTTATTAAAATAATAAGAATCAGATCTAAAATATATCAAGATCTGATTGAGATCAAGAGAAAATTTTTGAAATATATCTCTTGATCTAATCAGATCTGGACGAACCTGGACCGGGAAATCAGGATTTCCCTTCAGTGAGTACCTTTCCAATGAGTTTCTGACATATCTTGGGGAGAACGGGATTCTCTTCCAATGAATCCCTCCTAGAACATCATAACATAATGGTGTGTCAAAAAGAAGAAATTGGATCCTATTGGACATGATTCGATCCATGATGGGGTTTGCTGGTTTGCCGATCTCCCTATAGGGATATGTACTTGAGTCAGCTTGTTACATTATAAATAGGATTCTGAGTAAATCTGTTAATAAAACACCATATGAGATATGGATAGGGCATAAGCCAATGCTTTCACACCTTAGGGTTTGGGGGTGTCCGACTTATATCAAATGTTTAATGATAAACAAGCTTGGACCTAGGTCTGATAAGTGTAGTTTTATAGGTTATCCAAAAGAAACCAAAGGATACTACTTCTACCTTGTTGATGAGCGAAAAGTATTTGTCAGCCTTAAGGCAGTCTCTTTAGAAAAGGAGTTTCTTGGTGAAGGAACTAATGCCTCTAAGGTCGAACTTGATGAAGTATGACAAGTAGAAGAATAGACACAAGTTGTTGAACCTAAGCTGGATCTGATTAGATCAGACCCAGAACCCATTGTAGATGCATCCTTAAGGCGATCTGGTAGAGTACCACATCAATCGGATAGATACTATGGTTTTCTGATCCAAGATGGGGATCCTATCAAACTTGATAAGAACGATCAGGACCTAATTACCTATATGGATGCAATGTAGAGATCCGACTCTGAGAAATGGCTTGAGGCCATGAAATCGAAATGAAATCCATGAAGGTCAACGATGTATGGACATTGGTTGACCCATCCGAAGGGATAAAACCCATAGGGTGTAAGTGGATCTTCAAAAGAAAAAGGGATATCATCAATATTATGGTATTGATTATAATGAGATGTTCTCTCTTGTGGCAATGCTCAAATCCATTCAGATTATGCTTGTCATTGCTATCCATCTAGACTATAAAATTTGGCAGATGGATATGAAAACGACTTTCCTAAATAGAGAGCTGGATGAAGAGGTTTATATGATACAGCCTAAAGAATTCACATTCATAGATGAGTCTAAGGTGTGTAAGCTTCAAAGCTTTATTTATGGACTTAAGCAGGCATCTCGGAGTTAGAACATACGATTTGATGGAACAATCAAAATGTATAGCTTCGTTAAGAACAAAGAGGAGCCCTGGATATATAAGTGGGTTAATGGTTCAGCAATAGTATTCCTAGTATTATATGTGGATGACATTCTCTTAATTGAGAATGATGTCCCTGCATTGCAAGGAATAAAGATCTAGCTATCATCACAGTTCTTCATGAAAGATCTGGGAGAGGCTTCCTATATCCTAGAGATGAAGATCTATAGAGATAGATCTAAAATATTGCTTGGATTGTCCCAGTCTACATACATTGATACTATGCTAAAATGGTTTAGCATGGAGAATTCTAAGAAAGACTATCTACTGATAGGCCATGGAATTTTTCTTTCAAAGAGGGATTGTCCGATAATACCTCTAGAAAGAGAGCATATGAGTAGATACCATATGCTTCGACAGTGGGTTCTATCATGTACGCCATGACATGTACACAACTAGATGTGGCATACTCACTAAGGATAGTGAGTAGATACCAATCTGATCTAAGAGAGAACCACTGAAAGGTTGTTAAAACCATCCTGAAGTATTTAAGAAATACTAAGGATCAGTGACTTGTATATGGTGAATCGGACTTGAAAATGGTGGGGTTTAAAGACTCCAGTTTCTAGTATGATCATGATGATAGCAAGAGTGTGTCAATATATATATTCACCCTTAATGATGGGACCTTCTACTGAAAGAGTTCTGATAGGAATGCGATATTATCATTAAGATACCGTATTTATCAGTTAAATCCGACTTCCTAAAATAATTAAAATTATGTAGATAGCAGTGATTCGGGTCGAATCCATAGGAAAGATAGTATTTTTAGATTTGAAATCTTAGATTTTTTTTAAAAAAAAAGAAAAAATTTTGAAAATAGAATTTAAAGTTGGAGATTAAAAATTAAAATTATGAAGTAAAAATTAAATTATGCAGAAAAGTAAACTTAGTACTAAGGTCTACTAATTAGATCTTAGCATCTACTTGCAGTAAAATAAAGAACAATAATTAAAATATAAAAATTAAATTATAATAAAAATAAAAAACTAAAATTAAAGTATAAAAAATAAAATTTATATTAATTAAAATTTTAGAATTTAAATACATAGAATTTAAAAAGAAAAAAAATAAAATAAAATGGCCTGATCTCTAATCTTGGATCGGTATTGGTGGAAAGATGGTGTAGAAGTCTAGCTCTTCTTCTCGGCACCCATTGCTTTGAAGCAGCCATTAACCCATAGCCTGGCTTCACCCTATACCAAAGCTTCACATTGATCGGAGATGTTGATTTCTAGAGGCCTGGAGTCCTTTTTATAGAGCTAGGAGAGTTGAAAAGTTTTCTTCTAGGCAATATGGGACTAAGGAGCTCTTTGATCATCAAAATATGAAGAAATCTGAGTGAAAATTTGATTAAAAGGAGTCTTAGATGAATTCTATTGCTCTATATAAAATTTGACCATTGATAGGAATCCAACAGATCAAAAATCATCAAAATTAGATGTGTATTAGCCCAAATCAGGTCGGATTAAATTTTGGCCATCTGATCGCATGTTGATGGAGGAAATCTGACCACTGATCATGCATCTGGACTCCTGATCACCGTTAAGAGCATTCTGGACCATTGGATCTTCATCAATTGATTTTTTGGCCATCGGATCGTGCCAGATCACTGATGGAATTCGAATCAAACCCGAAAATAACCACCACCATCCGATCTTGACCGCAATCAAACGCAGCAATCCGATTGCGCAATTACTATTTTCATGGACCGCGTCGATCGACCGCACCACACATCACAGCCAATTAGTACTCTTGTTGCCAAGTGAAAAGACCAAAATGTCCTGTGAGCCGCGATAGATTTTCTGTGAACCCTTTAAGGGTCTAGGTCCACCACGTGTCACACCGTGATTCATCAGTTTCTACTAAGCTGGCGGTCCACACCTGGATCATGGACCGACTGATGGCTTCCATAGCTGAATTGGCTTTGACGGCTTGGCTTAGCTTGGTGGCTTGGCTTGCAGAGCCGACTGAGCCATTTTTCATTTTTTATTTAATTTTTATTTTTATTTTATCTTTAATAATTTATATCTTCTCCGTTTTAGCTCTGTTTTGCTTGAAACTTATTTTATTGTGATCAAAAAAATGAGCTCTTTCTATTGACCATAAAATTTTATTTTTAAATTTTTATTATTTTTCAATTATTTTTTAATTAATAAAAATATGAATTTCTTAAAAATTATATATAAATTAATCATTAATTCTTAAAAATTAATATAAATTAATTAATAAATTAATAGTTTTATTGATAAATTTATGGTACTTATCACACCCCCCAACTTAAGCTTTGCTCATCCTCAAGTAAAGAAAGAATTTAGTTTTAAATATCTTTTAACTTTAGAGTTTCGAATTTTACCTAAACAGTTTTCAAAATGACCATTGATATTCAGAAGAGCATAAGTGAGACATATCATTGGGGTATTAATACTTATTAATAAAAAAATTAAGTAAAAAATATTAATTTTTTTGAACTTTTTCTAAATTATCCCACCTTTATCTTTGAATTGTCTAAACTTTCATATAGGCAAGTGCATTGCTACTTCCACCCTTCATTTATTAATTTTTATTTTTACATTGCCCACTTTTTGATGCAAATATCATTGCTTACTTAGACAATGAGATCCGATTACTTGATGAAAAGTCAATATTTTTTTTAAAATTTTTTTAATGTTGTACCACTATTGAGTGTCCTAATCTCTTAAGCTTTCTATTTGATCCATGTAGCGAGTCTTGGGCCAATGACTCCCAGACTAGTTGGTTTTAGGGCACTAGGTATAAAATACCCTTAGGGCTTACTAGCTCGAATCAAATAGCTTACCAGTTAAGACTAGCTTTACAATGAGCTTCTTTGTCCTTCCTAGTTTTTGATGCAAAACTTAATGCTTGGTCAAGCAAAGAGGTCCGGTTACTCAGTGAGAAGTACTTGAAAACTATTTTATTAAAAATATTTTTTATATGAAAAAAATATATAGTTACCCTACATAAGCCCATAAAAAGTAGACTTTTCTTTGACGCTAGTAGAAAAATTAGAAATGCTCAAGGAAAAATATTTTATGTTCTAGACTTAATTCTTTATTAAATTTTCTTAATACTTGATTCCTCAATATCTCATAGATTCTCTGATCTGTGTATCAATTTTTTTTTAAAAATGCTTAATTTAATTTAATTTTTAAGCATAATCAGGTGTTTAAATACTAAATACTAACTTTTTAAGGACTTAAAATTTTAAAATTTTTATTTTTCTCTCCTCCCAACTTAATCGACATTATCCTCAATGGATAAGAAAAAATAAAAGATGTAATAAAGAACATGAAGGAATACACCTGACTATATTTCAGCACATGCCTTTGAGAATTTGAGCTCTCCCTCCAACTTATTCAACATGTCCTAAAAAGAAAATCAACTCAAAAGTTAAATTAAACTAAAGAAAACTAAATATTGAGTTGCCTCCCAACAAGCGCTAAGTTTATCGTCTTCAGCCAGACATAATGAAGTTTAACTATCCTATGTCGAATATTGGGTTGACAAATTCCAATGGTTTTGGATTGCCAATCTCAAAAAGTTTATTTATAATCCCATTATTGATATAATCATTGTTAATTTTAGGGACATAATTTATGATCCCATTCTCAGACCTATGTTTATTAAAATTTTCTCCTATTTGTTCTTCTAAAATACTCATGAATTAAGCTTTTGTATTAGGAGTTAAGTTTGATTTAATGGGTGCTGGAAGGGTGACTAAAGGCGGTTTTAATTTTGAAAGTAGATTAATATGATCTTGTTTAAACAACTTCATTGATACTTCATTACATGCCTCTTGATTTTTGTAAAAAGAATTGGCTTCTAGGGTTGAAGGGAACATGACATTAGGTTTATAAGTCTTGGGTAAATCATCTATTCTCTTTTTTCCTATGTCTATCTCATTTAAACTAGAACCTGAAGGGAAATCCTGATTTTCCGATCCAGGTTCGTCCAGATCTGATTTGGGTAATCCTATTACCCTGTAGATGATCCTGATTGCAGCGGAAGGTTCTGGATCTAAGCCACGCAAGCGCCTGGCCTCTACCGGTATCTACTCAGGTTGGATCTGGAGATCCTCTTCTTCTCTATCACACCTCCAAAAATCAGATCTGGATCTGATCTAGAGGATCTTCAAAACTCTTTTGAAGATCTGCAGTCGTCCTTTTGCAGCAGCGCAGCCTTCTTGCTTTTGATCGCCTTTCCTTGATCTGAATCGCACCAATCTAAATCCAAAACACTTTTGGACGTGGAGAGCAAGGGGAGAAGAGACTATGGCATGGAAGAAGGAGGGGAGAGGCAGCCTTGGGGCGTGGGAAATCTCTCTTTCACTTAGAATTAGGGTTGGGTGCAGGGTCTTATTTATAGACCTCTTGTGATCCAACTCCTCTTCCTCTCAACCAATCACAACCCTTTGTGAAATCAGATCTAAATCTGATTGGTTGGAATAGAGATCCCTGGATTCCTCCTTAGAGGGTGCCTAAGACCAGTCAAACTGGATTCTTAGTAGAACTCTGATTGGAATCCAAAAGGGAGGTGGAGTCCTTGTCCAACAAGGACTCCTAGGCGCCTCCTACTTGGGCTCACGCCACCCTTGGCGTGCGCCCTTCTCCTTGCCAGGTTCTGGTAGGGGGATAGGCCCCTACCAGCTCTCCAATAGCTGCATGACATGTGGTCAAAAGTCAAAGGGTCAATGGTCAACGTTTGACCAGTCAAAGGTAGACTTTTGACCAAAGTCAAAGAACAAGAAATGGCAGGTGACCAAAAATGGCAGATAATGTCTTACAAATAAGATAACCTATTCTAACTTGGACAACCTCCAGTCAGACCATATGAAGGCCTCTGATTGAGCACAAACTCCTTTGGCTCAGTCAGGACAACTTATTTGTGATAGTAAAAGAAGAACGTTAGGTTCAATCGAGTGCTAGCACGATTTCCTTGAACCTAATTGAATCTCATTCAGATCAATTGAACTAGATCAGTTCAATTGATGATCACCAGATTCAAACCCTTGTTTGTGTGACCCAGTTAGGTTCAGTTCTGTATGGTAATGGGATATGTCATGATCTCTATCATAGACATCATCGAAACTCCTTTCGATGGATCAGAACTCTTCTGATTCGAACAGCTAGAATGATCGATCATCTAAATCATTCTAATTGCTCCCAAAATCCACCAGTGACACCTAGCAGTATATGGTGGCAACCCATCAGAGCTGATTGCGAACCTCTTGGTGCAGCTACCTGTGTGATTCAGTTCTTCTATCTTGAGCCCCGATCAGATTAGGGTTAAGGTGAACTCGTCAAACCCTAGTCTCTGTCATATGATGTAATCATTCGATTCGAGTCCAATGTGAAAATCTAAATAGAAACTCTTTCTATTATTTCACTCTACCATGGCCATGGATTTCTGGACTTGATTCTCATGATCATCATAGGGCTGCTCCTCTACCACCGAGGTAGATAGATCCCATCTTGATGCAATCCAGTTCCTACAATGAACATGCTATAGCCAACATACACCTCAGGGTTCCATATGGCTAGGAGACCGAGTAATGGTGTAGTCAAACTATAACACCCTCAAGGTGAACTGCCGATGCATCTCAGGTCAAAGAACCAGACACACTACTGCAGCATCGAGTCAGTCATTGACGAGAAGGTAGACTTCCTAATGACTACTCGAGGTGGTCACGCTCAGTGCCCTCGTTCTCTAACGAGTACCTGTACTCTCGCTCCGGTGTCTCCACACCGTAGACTCAAGACTCATCTACTAAAGAGAAGCGATCGTATACCAACCTTCTGGATCAATCACCATCCTCGTGATGATCCTATGGTCGGGAGCTGTTTATGAGTTAATAATGATTATTCATGTCTTAAATTTTCAACTCTTGAAAATATGAATTATCATTACCATTAACTCAAAGGATGTATCACAGACACTAAATACACAGGTGTGATAGAAAATAACCCATTTCATTAATTATAGTCAAAATTACAATTTTGCCCCTAGAAGTGTATTACAAGTGTCAGCCAATTCTGGCTTCTAGGGCACATATATCTAACAGAACCAGCATCAGTACTAGTTCCTAACTTGGGTTCTTCTATGTGGTTAGTCTCAGTACTAATCTGTTTCTCTAAATTTTTATTTTGTCTAGCATCATTACTAGCCTCATTCACCTGGTCTTAGTATGGATCCATAAGAATTCTATAGCTTTTAAGTTCAGAAATTACTTTGGTATTCTTAGATTGAAAATTCTTAAGTGAGACATTAAATTGATAACTTGGTCCAGGTGGTTGGTGGACATTAGGTGGGTTGGTGGACATTAGGTGGGTTGTTTGAAATTGGTAGGCTCGGTAATTGATCTAGTTTTCTCCTCATGTTAGACTCAACTAATTATCCTATTTAACCTTCTAGCCTAGTGATAGATTGTTGTTGAGTTAAGATCGATTGTTGTTGATTGGTCCATTGAGGAGGTGGGTATGATAGCTGGTTATTATATGATGGCTGGATAAATTGACTAGGCTGACCATTATTATAGGCATAGTTTTGGTATTGAGGTCTATTCTGATAATTTTGCACTGATGGAGTTTGGGTCTGAGCTTGAGTCTGTTGTGATTTCTAAGAGAAATTAGGATGGTTTCTCCAACCAGGGTTATATGAATTTGAATATGGGTCATTAAGTGGTTTGGAGTAACCTTGAGCAGCTTGGACTTATTCTTGGATAAGAGGTCGTAATTGTGCATCCATGGGACATTCGCTTACATGATGTGTTGGACTAGCACAAATAGAGCAAATCTCCTGATAATTAGAAGCTGGTGTGTATTGTGCAGGAGATTGTTGACCAAGATTTAGGAATTGATCTAATTTCTGGGCAATAAGATTGATTTTATCTAATTTTTATGCTATTATGTTCAAGTTTGTCTTAGAATTAAGTTCTGGAGTTTTGATCTCATAAATTCCTACCTGTTTTTATTGAGAAATTGATTTTTCATAAGAGGATAATGAAGCATGGTTAATAAAGTTTTCACTTAAGGTTTCAAATAAGGTATAAGCTTCATCCTCACTTTTGCTCATGAATGCACCTCCACAGGATGCATCAACCATCTACTTATATTGATCTGCTAAACCTTCATAGAAAGCTTGTACAATTTGCCACTTAGACAGATCATGGTGTGGGCATTTTTTAAGAAGTTTCTTAAGTCTTTTCCATGATTCATGAATTTATTCCCCTGGAAGCTGAGCAAATCCTATGATGGCTCGCCTTATAGTATTGATTCGTCCTATGAGATAAAATTTCTTAAGGAATTCATGTTGCATCTCTGCCCATGTCTGAATTATTCTTCCTAATGTGCCAAGCCAGTACTTGGCTTTATCTTTTAATGATAAGGAAAATAAAATTAGTCTAAGGGCATCCTTAGTTAAATTTTGAATTCTCATAGTAGAGCAGATTTTTAAGAATTCATCCAGATGTTTGTAAGGATCTTCATTGGTGTTTCCATAGAAAGATGGGAGCATCAGATTGTGGTCGGCTTGATCTTATAGTGGGTAGCATGAATTTCAGATAATTGGATACAAGTCGATGGGTTATAGATGGAAGGAATAAAGTATTCCTTTATCTACTTAGATGATTCTCTAAAATTTTCAGCCATTTGGTTATCGAATTTAATACGATTCAACCTTTCAATATTATGGTTGGGTTTAACTAGATCAGATAAAGTAATTTCCTATCGTATATGTATTAGTGTAACACTAATGTATGGTTCAAAATTTTTTAGAATTTTTTTAATTTTTTTATACATATTTTAATTATTTTATTATATTAAATTTTTTAAATTATTTTATTTATTAGTTTTAATTTAATTTAATTATTATTTTTAATATTTTTTTAGTTAGTTTAATATAATATAATTTAATTTAATTTTATTTTATTTTTAGAGGAGAAAGGAGAAGAAAGAGAGAAGACTTCTAAAGAAGATGTCCTAAGGAGTTCTAGAGCTAAGAAAAGAGAGAAGAATTAGGTTTAGTTAGGTTTGATGTTGGTTAGCAATCAAGTTGGTCAATCAATCCTGACTAAGGATTATCCTAGATCTAGATAGCTCCTAACTGCTAAGGTCACCTTTAAGCCCTCCAAGTGTAGGATCAGCCAATTAACTGGCCAGGTAAGTGTAAGATCGATGGGAGTTCCCCCATTACTTGCCTTGACATCAATTGTGCTTGGCCAGGTAAGCGAACAGAACCAATTAGAAACCACCTTCCTTCGAGATTAATCATCCCTAAATAATTTTTCTAGACATCAGTCAAATTGACTAACCCTAATCTAGTTCAACTCTTAGGGTTCCTTATCCTATTGAGCTCGAGTTCCTAGGGCTGATGTCTAATTGATTTTAAAATTAAAGGCTTAGGTCAATGCAGGATGCTGGTTGGTTATTTATGGGCAAAGAAAGGGTGATCAAATCCCTATTTTATCTAGATTAATTGGGTTGTGCCCTTAATTTGATTTAATATGATACGCAAAAAAAAAAAAAAAAAATCAAAGGGTTCTATGCAATTTAAACTAGATGTATGCAACTAATTGAATTCTAAAAGGCTTACCTTACCTCTAGCAATCACCAAAAAAAATAAAAATAATTTGACGCATGCTCTAAACAGTTAGAGTTTCTAATTTTATCATGAGACTTTTAATTAGGTTTAAATGAATATTTTTTGAATTAATTTAAAAATAAAGTAAATAAATAAATAAATAAAAAAGAAAGAGAACTAGAGTTAGGATTGATCTCACCAAGATTAGATGCTTTCTTCCTTTTTCCTTTTCTTTTCCTATAAAATAAATAAATAAAAAGTTAGTAAGCAATATTTTAAAAAAATATTTATAATTAATTTATAAAAAAATCAAAGAAATCAAAGAAAAAATAGCATCTTTTTCTTCCCTGGCAACGATGCCAAAAACTTGATAGAAACGCGTTTGCCAAAATTATTTTTAATTTATTTAAAATAAATCAAAAAAATTAAAATCAAAAATTAAAAATAATCTCTGACAATGGTGCCAAAAACTTGATGGAAATGCGATGTTGTCATTAAAACACCGTGTTTATTAGTTTAATCCAACTTCTTAAAATAATTAAAAATGCGTAGATAGCAGTGTGTTGGATCGAATCCACCGAAAAGATAGTATTTTTAGATTTAAAATCTTTGATTTTCTTAAAAAAAAAGAAAAGGATTTGAAAATAGAATTTGATGTTGGAGATTAAAAATTAAAATTATGAAGTAAAAATTAAATTATGCAGAAAAGTAAACTTGGTACTAAGGTCTACTAATTAGATCTTAGCATCTACTTACAGTAAAATAAAGAATAATAACTAAAATATAAAAATTAAATTATAATAAAAATAAAAAGTTAAAATTAAAGTATAAAAAATAAAATTTACGTTAATTAAAATTTTAGAATTTAAATACATAGAATTTCAAAAGAAAAAAAATAAAATAAAATGGCCTGATCTCTGATCTTGGATTGACATTGGTGGAAAGATGGTGTAGAAGCCTAGCTCTTCTTCTCGGCACCCATTGCTTTGAAGCAGCCATTAACCCATAGCCTGGTTTCACCTTATACCAAAGCTTTACCTTGATCGGAGATATTGATTTTTAGAGGCCTGGTGTCCTTTTTATAGAGCTAGGAGGGTTGGAGAGTTTTCTTTTGGGCAATGTGATACTAAGGAGCTCTTTGATAATCAAAATATGGAGAAATCTAAGTAAAAATTAGATTAAAAGGAGTCCTGGAGGAATTCTATTGCTCTGGATGGAATCTGATCATTGATACAAATCCAACGGATCAAAATGAAGGAAAATCCTATTTTTTTCGATCAAGTTCGTTCAGATTTGATTGGATCAAGAGGCATATTTCAAAAATTTCTTCTTAGATCCTAATCAGATTTGACACTTTTCAGATCTAATTTTATGATCTGATAAATAAGAAAATAAAATAAAATTAATTCTAAATTAATTTTATCTTGATTCTAGATAATCTGATTACCCATTGATGATCCTGCCGAAGCCCTGGGGTTCTGGATCTAGCCATGCAAGCGCCTGGCCTCTACCGATATCCACTCAGGCTGGATCTGGAGATCTTCTCCTTCTCTTTCTTTTCTTCAAAAATTAGATCTGGATCTGATTTGGAGGATCTTCAAAACTTCTTCTGAAGATCACCCATCATCTCTGCAGTAGTACTGCCTTCTTTCTTTTTCGTCAGCCTTTTCTTGTCTGACTCGCACTAATCTGAAGGCCCAACTTCCTTGGGCATGGAGAGGAGAGAGAGGGCCAGATGGTGGCATGGAGAAGAGAGAGGGGCAGCCTTGAGGCATGGCTAAGAGGTAGGGAGCTTAGAAGTGGGCGTAGATAGGATCTATTTATAGACTCTGCTGCGCCATGCAGTGCTGCATCACCCCGGCCAACCATGTTGCTTCGTGCAATTAGATCTAAATCTGATTGGTAGGATGATATCACCTGATCCAATTAGATAAGAGATCCACAAGTTCATTCTCAGATGGCGCCTAAGACTGGTCAAAGTAGATACCTAAGTGCCACCTAAGTAGAAACTAAGAAGCAACCTAGAGTCCCATCCGTATGGGACTCCAACATCCCTATCCATGGGCGCACGCCATCCTAGGCATGTGCCCCCTTTATTCCAATTTTCAAAGAGGGGACAAGCCCCTATCTACTCTCCAATAAGTGCATGACACATGGGCAGATGTCCAAGGGTCAAAGGTCAATGTTTGACCAAGTCAAAGTACAAGAATTAGCAGGTGACAAAAAATAGCAGGTGTTGTCTCAAATTTATCTCATAAATTAAGACAATCCTTTTCTGACTTGGACAAGCTCCAATCAGACTAGGTAAAGGTATCTGAGGGAGCACAAACTCATTTGGCTCAGTCGAAACAACTTTTATGATAGAAAAAGGAGAATGTTAGGTTCAATCGTGTGCTAGCATGATTTTCTTGAACCTAATTGAATCTTATTCAAATCAATTGAACTAGGTTAGTCTAATTGATGATATCCAAATCCAAATTCTTGTTTGTATGACCCAGTTAGGTTCAGTTCCAAATAGTAATGGGATATGTCATGATCTCCATCATTGACATCATCAAAACTCCTTTCAATGGATCAGAACTCTTCTGATTCAGACAACTTAGAATGATCGATCATCTAAATCATTCTAATTGCTCCCAAAATCCATCAGTGACACATAGCAGCATATGGTGGCAATCCATCAAAATTGAGAAATGAACCTCTTAGTATAGCTACTTGTGTGATTAAGTTCTTCTATCTTGAGCCCCGATCAGATTAGGGTTAAGGTGAACTCGTCAAACCCTAATTTCTATCATATGATTTAATCACCGATTCAAGTTCGATGTGAAAATCTTAATAGAAACTCTTTCTACTATTTCACACTATGCCATGGCCATGGGCTTATGGACTTGATTCTCATGATCATCATAGGGCTGCTCCTCTTCTATCGAGATAGATAGATTCCATCTAGGTGCAATCCAATTCCTACAATGAACATGCTATAGCCAACATACACCTCAGGATTCTAAATGGCTAGGAGACCGAGTCATGGTGTAGTCAAACTATAACACCCTCAAGGTGAACTATCGATGCACCTCAGGTCAAAGAACTAGATACACCACTGCAGCATCGAGTCAGTCATCAACGAGAAGGTAGACTTTCTTATGACTACTCGAGGTGGTCACGCTCAGTGCCCTCATTCTTTAACGAGTACCTGTACTCTCGCTCCGGTGTCTCTACACTGTAGACTTAAGACTCATCTACTATAAAGAAGCATTTGTATACTAACTTTTCGGATCAATCATCATCCTCATGATGATCCTACGGTTAGGAACATTTCATGAGTTTATAATGAAGATTCTTGTCTTAAATTTTCAACTCTTGAAAATAAGAATTATCATTACCATTAACTCAAGGAATGTATCACAGACACTAAATACACATATGTGATAGAAAATAATTTATTTTATTATTTTTAGTTAAAATTATAATTTTGCCTCTAGAAGTGTATTACAAGTGTCAGCTAATTCTGGCTTCTAGGGCACACATATCTAATACAAAAATCATCAAAATCGGATGTGTATCAGTCCAGATTAGGTCAGATTAAATTCTAGCCATTCGATCATGCGTTGATGGAGAAAATCTGGCTGTTGGTCGTGCATCTAGACTCCTGATCACCGTCGGGATCATTTTGGACTGTTGGATCTTCATCGATTGGTTTTTTGGCCATCGGATCATGCTAGATCACTGATGGAATTCGAATCAAACCCGAAAATAACCACCACCATCCAATCTTGACCGTAATCAACCGCAGTCGTTCGATTGTAAAATTACTATTCCCATGGACCGCATGGACTAATCGCACCACACACTGCAAGCAATCAGTGCACTTGTCGCTGAGTGAAAAAACTAAAATGCCTTATGAGCCATGATAGATTTTCTATGAATCCTTTAAAGGTTTAGGTCCACCATGTGTCACACCGTGATCGTCGATTTCTGCTGAGCTGGCAGTCCACATCTGGATCGTGGATTGACTGATGGTTTCCATGTCTGAGTCAACTTTGATGGCTTGGCTTGGCTTGGTGGCTTGGCTTGCGAAGCCGACTGAGATGTTTTCCTTTTTTTATTTAATTTTTATTTTTTTATCTTTAGAAATTTATATCTTCTCCATTTTAGCTCTGTTTTGCTTAAAACTTATTTTGTTATGATCAAAAAAATGAGCTCTTTCTATTAATTATAAAATTTTATTTTTAAAATTTTATTATTTTTTAATTAATTTTTTAATTAATAAAAATATAAATTTCTTAAAAATTATATATAAATTAATCATTAATTTTTAAAAATTAATATGAATTAATTAATAAATTAATATTTTTATTGATAAATTTATGGTACTTATCAAGTTTCAAGCAGCACACTGTGGTCGATTAAGTTTGTGAGATAGAGTATGTTGCTGCATCAGATGCTGATAAAGAAATGGTGTGGCTGAAAAAATTCATCACCGAGCTTGGAGTAGCATCCTTTCTTGATGGTCCAATTTTGCTCTATTATGATAGCTCTAGATCCATTGCTCAGGTGAAGGAACCTAAGGCACACAAGTGGACGAAGCATATTCTGTGCCGCTTCCATCTTGTCCAAAAAATTATGGATCGAGGTGATGTCGACCTTCAGAAGATCGACGAAAAGGAGAACCTGATCAATTCATTTACTAAAGCTGTTGTGGTGAAGGAGTTCAACAAATTCAAGTCGAAGATAGGTATTAGATACTGCACCAATTGGCTTTACTCCAAGTGGGTGATTATTGAAAATATGTCCCAAAGCCAATCATCAGCTTATTTACAGTTATGCTACTTGTTGTATTTGTATATGAATTATTAAATAATAAAAGTTATTTTGATATTTTTTATCATAAATTCTATTATCTTCTAATGAACTCCTATGTTGTGATGAAGTCCTCAGGACTATCTAGATTTGACAAAGAAGGATTTATCATTTAGTCCTTAAATTGTTCACGACCAAAAGATACATTGTTATTTAGGATGACAAAGTTTATCGAGTATAGGTCAGTGGGTGCCATATATGTTGGTTGTCCTCATAACCAAGGAGTGTTGAGACACTGGTATAGCATGCAAGTGAGATGTATGGGTACATCTATACTGAACGTGATCAACTCCAGAGCTTTTCTTCTATCAAGATTAGCTCCGAAGAATATGGGTATAAGTGTCCCTTAGACCTGAGACCACCATAGTGACTTGCAAGCAACTCACTATACTTAGGTATCGGACTATCTAAATTTCTAATTCAGTGATGGAATGCTACTGGGTGCAGTCAAGTACTTGACTTCTCGGTGTGTGAGTCAAGATGGGATTGATCCTTCCAAGTATTCGAGCAAGTGCATCACTGTATTTCAATTTAGCAAATCCTCGATCAGAGTATTCCATATGATGGATGCTAAATTTTGAAATATAATATGGATAAATTTTAGGGTTGACAGTAAAACCTAGATCGTCCTTTTGAGCATCATGATCAAGGGGATGAATTATACAGTAACCATATTCCATAGGTTCTTCATTGTTGCATTGCAACATTTTGACCTATCCAAACATCGGGTACCATTGCTAGATGGTCACATCGATTGGTATAAAAAATTGATTTCTATGCTACCGACTTAGGATTCGAACCTATGGGGTCACACACATAAGAAGTTCCTATCTGATCTGATGGCTGATCATAAGTCTTGATGACCTAGGACACTGTAGTCAAGAGTTCCACTAGACTGGGACTCTATGATCAAGAGTCCCACTGGACTGAAACTCTAAGTCCTACTCATCTAGGATACTTTGATCAGGAGTCTCATTGGTCTGGGACTCTAAGATCGTGAGTTTCATTCATTTGGGACACTGGGTTCAAGAGTCCCATTAGATTAAGACTCTTTAGGAGTTTCTTATTGATGGGACTCTATTGCCTGGTAACCCATCTGATTCAAGCTTAGATATTTTTGGAGGATTAATTAGTAATTCAATTATTGATTAACTTAATTTGATTGAGGGATGAGGATTTTATCAAGTTCGATTGAATTTGATTTGATTGGGTTTGATCGGATCAGGTCATGAGATGACCTAATCGCTATGGGAGTTTTGACCCTAATTTGATCAGGACCTGGATCTAATTAATTTTTAATTTAATTAGAATTTTATTGAATTAGGCTAATCCTAATTTGGTTGGGTTTAACATGGTCTAATTTGGTCTAGATTAATTAGTTTGGTTGAAACCAATTAGGACCAAGTCAAATGAAGTTTGAATTCAAACTCTCTCATGCGCCCACCATTTTTTACTTTTCCACTCTTGTTCCATGCCCAAAATTTTTTGTACATAATTTTTCTCTCACCCAAAAGGTTTCTACACCCCCTCTCTTATCTGCTTTTGATCTAGTCCGAGGGTTGGATCGGTTCAATGTAAGTTGAGTTTTGAATTCAACTCTGTTCGTTGGAGGTTGGAACCAATCCAAGCTTATCTACTTCCCACACACTTCCTTTTATTTGTCAAATATTTTTTGGAGAAATAAAAATATGCATATGTAGAAGGAGATTCCTTCTACATGTTAAACACATGGGAGGAGGCGTTGGATAAAAATAAGAGGCTCATTTGATTTTTGAAATCAAATGAGTGGTTAAAACCTCCCAACCACTCAACCCTTATCATTTTCCATGTGCTTTTTCCATGGTATTCATGTCAATAAATTATGAGAATTTTTGTGCGTGTAGAAAAAGGGGTTAACATTATGTGGTAAAAATTTTAGATAGATTGGGCACTAGTTTTGGGCAAAAAAAATCTTAGAGCAAAGGTGAGTAGGGTCCTATGGCACTGTATTTTTTCCTCATGTCTCTCTTCTCTTCTGATTTTCACCTCTAAGGATACCCAATTTTTAGATATGATCTAAATAAGGTTTATAAATCTAAAAGTCATATTTCTAGAGAAACTTGTTTCATGGAAAAACTCCAAATAGAGAGGGCGTGATAGGATTTTTAGTGTGTCAGGATTTTTGGACCAAGCAAAACCCTGGTTTTGGGAATCTAGGTTTGGATGGAGAGATCGAGTGCTGTGAGCATAGAATTATCATCAAATTTGAAACACCTCTTCATCATCCTCCAATATTTATGTTCAAATTTTTTAGAATTTTAGAAAATTAGAAAGTATATGATCAATCGAATCGATCATAATTAGTCGTCGAAGGCCCCGATGAGGAGCTAGCACTCCGATGGAGCTGGTCGGGACCAGGAGCTCCATGTGGACCATCTATAGAGGTCAGATGAGTGTGCAGCTATAGCATAATACTACAACTTCTTTTGGTGGATTCAGATCGTAGAGATCAGCTACCTGCAAAATGGTATCGAGTTCTAAACTTATATCGATCAGCAGATTCGATTTGCTGATCGAACGCATTTTATTTTTCTATCATATATTAGCATGTTTAGATTTTGAATAGAATTTATTTGATATGATCAATGCATGCATAGTATTAATTTTAAATTAATATTTACTTTCATAACTATTTTATTCAAAAAAGTTTCGAAAATGCATGCTTAAATCCTGCACGATTTTCTTCAGTCTATTATGCATTGGATACTATGGGTTAGAGGATAGATTAGGCTCAATATTTTGGATATGGTGAGGGACCTAATCAAGAATTCAACTCATGCAAATGGTGGGTCTAACTTAACTAAAAGGTAGAGCAATATTTCGGGCATGGTGAGCTTCAAGAATTAGAGACTAGGTTGTTGGAAAACGTATCCTAAAGCGAATCATCTAGATTGTAGATGGTTGAGCTAAACATAATTATACTTAAATTATTAATAAATAAAATTATTATTTTGACATTTTCATCACTTTGTACATCTTCCTATAATGAACTTTTTTGTGATGAAGTCTTTAGGACTATTTAGACTCGATAAAGGAGGATTTGTCATTTAGTCCTTAAACTAGTTCGCAATCAAATGATATGTTGTTACCTAGGACGACAACATATCGAGTGTAGATCATTGTATGCCATGAGTATTAGTTGTCCTCTTAACTAAGAAGTATGGAGATACTGTTTTGCATGTAGATGAAGTGTAGAGGTATATTTTACTGAACGTGACCCAATCGTGGAGCTCTCTGCTGTCAAGAGTTGCTCACGAAAGATATGGATATAAGTGTCCCTTAGACCTGAGATCACTACGGTGACTTGCAAGCAACTAACTGTACTTAGGTACCAAACTATCTGAATTTCTAATTCAATGATGAAAGCCTACTGGGTGTAGTCAAGTACTTATGAAGTTGGTGTGAGTCAAAATAGGATTGATCCCTCCAAGTGTTGGAGCAAGTGCGTCACTGTATTTCAATTTAGCAAACCCTTGATCAGGGTGGTCTATTCGATGGACACTAAATTTTGAAATACACTATGGATGATTTTTAGGATTGACAGTAAACCTTAGATCATCCTTTGAGCATCGAGGTCAAGTGCATGAACTATACGGTAACCATATTCCATAGGTTCGTCATTGTTGCATTGCAACTTTTGAACCTATTTGGACGTCGGGTACCATTGCTAGATGGTTATATCGATTGGTATAAAAAATTAATTCCTGTGCTACTGACTTAGGATTCGAATCTGTGGGATCACATACATAAGAAGTTTCTACCTAATCTAATTGCTGATCATGAGTCCTGATGACCTAGGATGCTATGGTCAAGAGTTCCACTGGACTGGGACTCTCTGACCAAGAGTTTCACTAGATTGAGACTCTGAGTCCTACTTATCTAGGACTCTTTGATCAGGAGTTCCACTGCTCTTGGACTCTATGATCGTGAGTTTCTCTCATTTGGGACATTGGGTTCAAGAGTCCCACTAGATTGGGACTCTTCAGGAGTTTTGACTCTGTTGCCTAGATACCCACCCGATTAGGACTCTAATTTTTTTAGAAAAGTAATTAGCAATTTAATTTTTGATTAGCTTAATTTGATAGAGTGATGAGAATTTGATCAAGTTCAATTAAATTTGATTCGATTGGGTTTGATCCAATCAGGTCATGAGATGACCTAATCGCTAAGGAAGATTGGATCCTAATTTGATCAGGACCTGCACCTAATAAATTTTTAATTTAATTAGTAATTAATTAGTTTAGATTAAGCCTAATTTGGTTGGATTTAATCTAATCTAATTTTGTATAAATAATTAATTTGGTTGAAACCAATTTGGACCAAGTCAAATAAGTTTGAATTTTAAATGATGTTTCTCCCCACTCTACTTTATTTTGACCCTCGCCATTCTTCATGTGAATTATGAATTCAGGTGAGAGTTTCCCACACCTGAGAGGTATTTTCGCCCTCTATTCTATCTCCATTTGACCTGGTCCAAAGGTTGGACCGATTCAAAGTTAGTTGAATTTTTAATTCAACTAAGATGGTTTGAGTTTTGAACTCATCTCTCCCTTTCTTATCCTTTCCCACGTTGCCATGTTTTTATTGCACATTTTTTTTAGGCAATTTTAGATTGAGGGTGAGTAGAAGGAGAATCCTTCTGCTCGTCACCCTCTGGGATAAGCGTTGGAAATGGATTTGTTTGAATTTGAATTCAAATTTTGTTAGGAGGTTGAAACAAGTTCAACCTCCATACCTTATTCTTCCCACGAAGCTTTCCCATCGAATGAATGCCAATAAAAATGTTATTTTTTTATGTGTGTAGGGGTTTACAAGAGTTATCTATGGAGGTGCGTGGGAGAGTTTCTTAGAGAGAGAAAATTAAGAAGGGTGCATGTTTGGGCATGGAGAAATCCAGGGTGATATTTTACCTATGCCATTTCATCTTCTCACGTTCACCTAATTTTTCCTCTACTAGTCACCCACTTTAGATGGGATCTAGGTGTGGTGTATGTAGATAGGAAAGTCCCATATCCATGAAAATTAGTTTCACGATAAAATTCCTTATAGGGAGAGCATGAGAGGATTTTCGGGCATTAGGATTTTATGAGTGTTCAAAACATAGAGTTGGGTCTCTGGGTTCGGATGGAGAGATTCAGTGCTGTGAGTACCCGATCACCACCAAACTTCAAACACCATCTCATCATCCTCCAAAGTACACCATCGAATTTTTTGGAGCATCTAGAAGATCAAAAAGAAGGCGATCAATTGGATTGATCGTGATCAATGGTTGAAGGCCTCGGTAAGGAGCTAGCACTCCAGTGGAGCTGGTCGGGATCAGAAGCTTCGTATGGACCAATCGTAGAGGCCAGATAAGTGTGCAGCTATAGTGCAACACCAAAAGATTATTTTGGTCGATTCATATCATGGATATCAGCTACCCATGCATAGGTATCAAGTTCTGAACTTGTATTCGTAAGCAAATTCGATTTACTGATCGATCGCATTTGAATTTCAAATTACATATTAGCATGTCTAGATTCTGAGTAGGGCTTATTCGATTAGATCAATGCATGCAATAGATTAATTTTAGATTAATCTAATACTTTCGCTGCTATATAATTCAAAAATATTTTGAAAATGCGTACTTTAACCCTGCTCGATTTTCTTTAATGGTATCAAAGCAGAGGGTTGCTTGACATGTTTAATATGTGATTAAATAATTGAATACTTACATATATGATATATTTTATATCTAGATAACATAGTAATCGAGAATGACCGAGCCACCAAGCCATCCAGTCATAAGGGATAAGTATGGTTTAAAGGCCATCTCCTCCCATTCAGTGGGGATCCCTTATGGTGGTAGGGATGCCACCATGAACTCATTCATTAAGATGAATAGTAAAATAATTTTAATGATTAAAATTATTTTAATTAAAAAATTAAATATGAATGTATTTTAGATTAGATCTAAAAGGTTGATTCATAGTTTATAAAACTAGCAATAGATTACTGTTTGAAAAATGAGCCAACCCATTTTTAAAATGAGTCGACCCATTTGGAAAATAGAAAATAAAATCTTTCAAAATTTAAAAACTATTTTTGAAATGTTGAACCCTGACCCATTAGCCTAAAAAAATTTAATTAAAAGAATTAAGTGTTGTCTTCTAGGTTCTAGAATTATGAATTAAAGATCCTAAGATAAAATCATAATATTGTGGGTTAAAGGGTTAGATAACTTAGGTCCATTAATTGGGTTAGACCTAAGGTTAGTTAAAGAATGGATTAATCTAGAGTAATTGATCAAATCTAACCAAGTGTTGAATTAGATTAGATCAATGACACTCTAGAATCAACTTCAATAGTCGTAGTTGGATGAGTCCATGTCTCTAACAAGACCAAGATGGACTTAATTTATGGCTAAGTGGTTTAGCCCAAACTTACTAGGTTGATCAGATTAAACCTAATTAATTGGTTGGTGTCTAAAGTAAGTTTGATAATCTAGATCAGTGGTTTTTAATTGGGAGCTACTCGCACTAATTTGATCCTTGATGAGTTAACGGCATATCCCTTCCGCTGATCTCACTTACCTGACCGACATGGTCGATTGAACTTTGATTAGATCACTTAATGATTTGAGCTGACGAATGTCACTAGAAATTAGTTTGACTGATTTCAATCAGTAAGATTGAATTAGGTGCTTATGGACACAAATTGGTCCTAGTCCTAAACTATTGACTTGATGAAGTCAGTGGGAGGACATGACATGATGAAGTCAGTGGAAGAAATTTGGTCCGTATCCTTTCTATCCTTAAATCATATGTAAACTAAATTCTCTAAATTATTAGATCCTTAAAATAACTATGTTATGAGGATAACTGAATCATAGCCTCCCATTAAGGTGAATAGTAATAAGTCCAATTTTCTGGGTGTACATTGGAGGTGTCTTATACCTAGTGTTTATTTGGATATTGAAATTACTATACATCATATGATGATTAGGTCGCACTCTCTTAATGGTGATCAGGTTAGTCAGAGCCTTCCTCGAGCCTGGTTATCATTGGTTTGATGCACCAAAGTCAAACATGTTAATGGTTGGACCTAACCAGACCTTTTCAGTGGAGGCCATAGCCTATTGATTTGGCATCTGGGGCAAAATCTAAATATTAAAAATTATTTTAAAAAATAATTGGTTATGAACCTACCCATAGATGCATAAGGGTTAGCCAGAACTTTCCTCAGGCCCGTCTGTAGTCTATGTGAATTTCAGTATCCACTAAGGAGTTAGTGTAAATTCCTCGAATTGAAGGTAGAGGCTACTAATTCATTAAAAATAGTGGAAGGATCTTTAGACTAAAGTCCAAGTCTTTAGGGTTTAAATTAATTCAAGTACTAATAAGGTTTTATATTTTTCTTTCAGATAAACAGAATGGCTAGTGTAAGTCCACTCCATTCACTATTGGTCAGTGATAAGTGTTTAGGACCTATGAACAATGAGTTTAGTATTGACCCTAATCAGACAGACTCGAAGAGGAATAGTCCTCTTGACTCAAATAGGCTAAACAATGATAACCAGCAAGGCGTTGCTGGGTAAGGATGTTATATGATAATGCCTTGCAATTTCACTATTTATGATACATCTACCTGGGTATTAGATACCGGAAGTCCAGTTCATATATGCAATTCATTGCATGGACTTCAAATTGGTAGAAAGTTTGGGGATGACGAAAGATTTCTTAATGTTGGAGATGGAAGAAATGTTTCAGTCTTAGCATTGAAAACTCTTGAGCTTATTTTCAAAAATAATAACATTTTAGATAACTATCACTATTGTCTATCTTTTATGATGAACATAATATTTGTTGGGCTTTTGGCTCAGGATGGTTATTATTTATCAATAAAGAAACATTGTTGCGATATCATTATGAATGATGTCACAATAATGTAAGGATAATTAAGTAATGGCATTTATATTTTATCACAGCCTATTAACGTAATGTACACGTTGAATAAATGTCCAAAACTAGATAATGTCATCGATGCTTATCTTTGAAACTATTAGCTCGGTCATATAAACAAGAATAGGATCAATAGGTTAGTCAAGGAGCATATCTTTGTCAATGATGATCATGAATCATTGAATACATGTGAGTCCTATCTTCTTGGTAAGATGACCAAATCACCTTTTATTAGAAAGGTAGAATGGGCCATTGAGCTTCTAGGTCTAGTCATACTGATGTATGTAGACCTATGAACATTTATGCTAGAGGTGGGTTCTACGACTTCATTACATTTACTGACGATCTATCTAGGTATGGATATGTCTATCTTATGAACAGTAAATTTGATTTGTTTGAAATGTTCAAATGATATCGAAATAAGGTAGAAAAATAACTTCAGTCTGATCGAGGAGGTGAAAATCTTTCCAATGACTTTTTGACATATCTAGGAGAAAATGGGATTCTCTCTTAATGGATCCCTCCTAGAACACCACAGCATAATGGTGTCTCTGAAAGAAGGAATCAAACCTAGTTGGACATGGTTCGGTCCATGATGGACTTTGCAAGTCTACCAATTTCATTCTAGGGGTATGCACTCGAGATTGCTTATTTTATTTTGAATAATGTTTCGAGCAAGTCTGTCACAAAGACTCCATATGAGATATGGGCTGGGCATAGATCGACACTCTCTCACCTTAGTATTAGGGGATGTTCGGCTTATGTCAAGCATTTGCAACTAGAAAAACTTGGACCTAGGTCTGATAAATGCTTGTTTATAGGGTACCCAAGGAAACTAGGGGTTATTACTTCTACTTTGCTGAAGAGCAGAAGGTGTTCGTCAACAATAGGGCAGACTTTTTGGAAAAGAAGTTTCTTGTGGAAGAAACAGTTGCCTCTAATGTTGAGCTTGGTGAAGTTTTACAAGTGGAAAAATTGACACATTATTATGAACTTGCAGAACTAGATTTGATAAGATCAAACCCAGAGCCTATTGAAGATACACCCTTAAGGAGATCTAGTAGAGTACCATGTCAACTGGATAGATACTATGGTTTCTTGATCTGGAATGGTGATCCTATTGAACTCGATGAGAATGACGAGGATTTGATCATCTATATGGATGCCATGCAGAGGTCCGACTCTGATTTATGGATGGAAGCTATGGAATCTGAAATGGAGTCCATGAAGGTCAATAGTGTATGGACTGGTTGATCGACCTGAAGGGATAAAATCCATTGGGTGTAAGTGGATTTTCAAAAGAAAATGGGATGCAGATGGGAAGGTGGAGATCTATAAAGTTCGTCTGATTGTCAGAGGATATCGTTAGTGTTATGGTATTGACTATGATGAGACGTTTTTTCGAGTGGCAATGCTCAAGTCCATTTAGATTATGCTTGTGGTAGCGGCATATCTAGACTATGAGATCTGGCAAATGGATGTGAAGACAGCTTTCCTAAATGGAGTGCTGGATGAAGAGATGTATATGATACAACTTGAGGGTTTCACATCCATAAACGAGTTCAAGGTTTGCAAGCTTCAGAGATCCATCTATGGATTGAAGAAAGCATCTCGGAGTTGGAACATGCATTTTGATAAGGTGATCAGAATGTATGGCTTCATTAAGAATGAAGAGGAATCCTCCATGTACAAATAGGCTAATAGTTCTATAGTTATATTTCTTATTTTGTATGTGGATGATATTCTCCTAATCAATGACATCCCTACATTATAGGGAATAAAGGTTTGGTTGTCGTCATAATTCTCCATGAAGAACTTGGGAGAAACTTCCTACATCCTGGGGATAAGAATCTATAAGGATAGATCTAAAAGGTTGCTTGGATTATCCCAGTCCATGTACATCGATACTGTGCTGAAGAGGTTCGGCATGAAGAATTCCAAAAAGGGCTATCTTTCGATAGGCAATGAAATTTCTCTTTTGAAGAGGAATTATCCGACATCTCCTCAAGAGAGAAAGAGCGTATGATTAGAATACCATATGCTTTCGCAGTGGGTTCAATTATGTATGCCATGACATGTACGAGACCAGACGTGGCATACTCACTAGGGGTAGTGAGCAGATACCAGTTTAATCCAGGCGAGAATCACTAGAAGGTTGTGAAGATAATTCTAAAGAATTTAAGAAATACCAAGGATCAGTGGCTCATCTATGGAGATGCTAACTTGAAACTTATGGGATATACTAATTTTAGTTTCCAATTAGATCATGATGACAGCAAGAGTGTATCAGGTTATGTATTTACCTTAAACGGTGGAGCGGTCTGCTGAAAAAATTCCAAGCAGCACACTGTACCTGATTCTATGTGCGAGATGGAGTATGTCATGGCATCCGATGCTGCGAAGGAAGTTGTGTGGTTGCAAAAGTTCATCGATGAGCTGGAAGTAGCATCCTCTTTGTATGGTCCGATTATGCTTTACTATGATAGCACTGGAGACATAGCTCAAGCGAAGAAGCCAAAGGCACATCAGCGCACCAAGCATATTCTACGTTGCTACCACCTTGTACGAGAGATCATAGAATGAGGTGAAGTTGAGCTTCAGATGATCGACGGAAAGGAGAACATGGCCAACCCCTTTACTAAAGCTCTCGAAATCAAAGAGTTTGACAATCAAAAATGGAAGATGGGTATTCGATATTATTTTGAGTGGCTTTAATCTAATTGGGAGTTGTTGTCGGGAAATGTATCCTAAAGCCAATCATCTAGATTGTAGATGGTTGAGCTAAATATAATTATACTTAAATTATTAATAAATAAAATTATTATTTTGACCTTTTCATCACTTTGTGCATCTTCTTGTAGTGAACTGTTTTATGATGAAGTCCTTAGGACTATTTAGACTCGACAAAGGAGGATTTGTCATTTAGTTCTTAAATTAGTTTACGATCAAATGATACGCTGTTACCTAGGATGATAATGTCTCGAGTTTAGGTCGTTGTATGCCATAAGTGTTGATTGTCCTCTAAACCAAGTATGGAGATACTGTTATGGCATGCAGATGAAGTGTAGGGGTATATTTCATTGAACGTGATCCAACTGTGGAGCTCTCTGTTGTCAAGAGTTGCTCATGAAGGATATGGATATAAGTGTCCCTTAGATCCGAGACCACTATGGTTTCTTGCAAGCAACTCACTGTACTTAGGTATCGGACTACCTGAACTTCTAATTCAATGATGGAAGTCTACTGGGTGTAGTCAAGTACTTGTGAAGTTCGTGTGTGAGTCAAGATGGGATTGACCCCTCCAAGTGTTGGAGCAAGTGCATCACTATATTTCAATTTAGCAAACCCTCGATTGGGGTGGTCCATTCAATGGACACTGAATTTTAAAATACACTGTGGATGATTTTTAGGGTTGATAGTAAACCCTAGATTATCCTTTGAGCATCGAGGTCAGGGGGATGAACTATATGGTAACCATATTCCACAAGTTCGTCATTGTTGCATTATGATTTTTTGACCTATCCGAATGTCGGGTACCATTGCTAGATGGTCACATCGATTGGTATAGAAAATTAGTTTCTATGCTACCGACTTAGGATTTGAACCTATGGGGTCACACACATAAGGAGTTCCTACTTGATCTGATGGCTGATCATGAGTCCTGATGACCTAGGACACTATAGTCAAGAGTCCCATTGGAATGGGACTCTATAACCAAGAGTCTCACTGAATTGAAACTCTGAGTCCTACTTATCTAGAACTGCCTGATCAAGAGTTCAATTGGCTTGGGACTCTATGATCGTAAGTTTCATTCATTTGGGATACTGGGTTCAAGAGTCCTACTAAATTGGAACTCTTCAGGAGTTTCATGTTGATGGGACTCTATTGCTCGAACACCCCACCTAATTGGAATTCTAATATTTTTGAAGGATTAATTAGCAATTTGATTGCTGATTAGCTTAATTTGATGGAGCGATAAGAATTCGATCAAGTCTAATTGAATTTGATTCGATTGGATTTGACCCAATTAGGTCATGAGATGACCTAATCGCTAAGGGAGATTTGATCCTAATTTGATCAGGATCTAGATCTAATTAATTTTTAATTTGATTAGAAATTAGTTAGTTTGGATTAAGCCTAATTTGGTTAGGTTTAACCTAGTCTAATTTGATCTAAATAATTGGTTTGGTTGAAACCAATTTGGACCAAGCCAAATAAGTTTGAATTTCAATTGATGTTTCTCCCTGCACCACTTTGTTTTGACCCTCGCCATTCTTCATGTGAATTATGAATTCATGTGAGAGTTTCCCACACCTGAGAGGTATCTATGCCCTCTATTCTATCTCCATTTGACCTGATCCAAAGGTTGGACTGATTCAAAGTTAGTTGAATTTTGAATTCAACTAAGATGGTTTGAGTTTTGAACTCATCTCTCCCTTTCTTATCCTTTCCCATGTTGCCATGTTTTTATCGCACATTCTTTTGGGTGATTTCAAATTGAGGGTGAGCAAAAGGAGAGTTCTTCTGCTCGTCACCCTCTGGGATAAGCATTGGAAATGGATTTGTTTAAATTTGAATTCAAATTTTGTTAGGAGGTTGAAATAAGTTCAACCTCCATACCTTATCCTTCCCATGCGGTTTTCCCATGAAATGCATGCCAATAAAAATGTGATTTCTTTTGTGAGTGTATGGGGTTAGGAGAGTTATTTGTGGAGGAGTGTGGGAGGGTTTCTTAGAGAGAGAAAAATTTGAGAAGGATGCAAGTTTGGGCATGGAAAAGTCCAAGGTGATATTTTACCTATGCCATTTCATCTTCTCATGTTCACCTAATTTTTCTTCTACTATTCATCCACTTTAGATGGGATCTAGGTGTGGTGTGCATAGATAGGAAAGTCCCATATTCGTGAAAATTAGTTTCACGATAAAATTCCTTATAGGGAGAGCGTGAGAGGATTTTCGAGCATCAGGGTTATATGAGTGTTCAAAACCCTAGAGTTGGATCTTTGGATTCGGGTAGAGAGATTGAGTGCTGTGAGTACCCGATCACCATCAAACATCAGACACCACCTCATCATCCTCCAAAGTACACTATCTAATTTTTTGGAGCATCTAGAAGGTCAGAAAGAAGGTGATCGATTGGATTGATTATGATCAACCATCGAAAGTCCTGGGAGGAGCTAGCACTCCAGTAGAGCTATAAGAGTTGTTTGGTGAACAAAGTCATGCAGTGCATTATCAAGTCTCCAAGAGACTATTTAAGGTGTAGATGTGAGATGGGCAATCGCTCCAAGATCATTGCTTGACGATGATCAAGGACCTAAAAGAGCTTGAGAAGCCCAGTGTCTTGATGGATAAAGATCTGTAGATTGATGTGATCCTACGATCCTTGAATAATTCATATGGGCAATTCATCATGAACTTTCATATGAATAAGTTTTAGTGCACCTTGGTCGAGTTGATGATCATGCTAGTTACTGTTGAGCAGACTTTAAAGAGTTCAAAGGGCTCAGTTCTTGCTATGGAGCAGACTTCTTTCAAGAAAATGTCTTTTGGACTGAAGAAGATGTCTGCGAAGAAGTAGAAAATAGAAGAAAAAAAGAAGGACGAGCCAAAAAAGAAGATCATGGAGAAGAAAAAGTATTTCCACTGCTACTCCAATGGTCATTGAAAGTAGAATTGCCCTGCATACTTGGCCAGCCTATAGAACAAGAAGGAAGAAGGACCAAAATAGTCTAGAGATAGTATTAGTGAAAGGTATCTTGGCACCTTAGGCTAGGTCATATAGCCGAAGATAGGTTTAACAAATTGGAGAAATCTGAACTAATGGGTCCATTGACTTTCAAGTCATATCCGATTTACGAATCATGCCTTCAAGACAAAATGACCAAGCTTTCTTTTTTAGGACATGGCAAAAGAGCCATAGACCTACCTGTCTTGGTACATATAGATGTGTGCGGATCATTTGATGTGCCAATCAAAGATAGTTATGTCTACTTCATTATCTTTACCGATGATCTACCTCGGTATGGGTATGTATACATGATGCAACACATGTCTGAAGTCTTTGAAAAGCTCAAGAAATTCAGACATGAAGTTGAAAAGCAAACCAAAAAGCCTATTAAGATTCTTTGATCAGATCAAGAAGGTGAATACCTTAGTTGAAAATTTTTGAATTATCTCAAGGATAATGGCATAGTCTTATACTGGACTCCGCGTGGAATGCCTCAACTTAATTGATTTTCAGAATAGAGAAACTGGACTCTATTAGATGTGGTTTGATCCATGATGAGCCTCATGGATCTTCTTGAGTTTCTTTACGGACATAATTTAATGACAGCATTTATTTATTGAATAGGGTTCCATCTAAAACCATTCCTACCATTGCATATAAGATATGGCATGGCAAGAAGCCAAGGCTGAGTCATCTCAAAATTTGGGTTGTCCGATGGCGGACAAGTTAGAGTCTAGATCCCTTAGAGCTTGGTTTATTGGATATCTTAAAGAGTCATTAGGATATTATTCTTATCTTCTAGAATACCATAATGTGATTGTGAGTTGACATGCTATTTTTTTTAAAAAATAGTTTGTTCAAGATTATGGCATCGGAAGATAGATTAGGCTCAAGGAGAAAGCCTCCAAAGAGCAACAAGCCAAGGAACCTGAGGAACCTAGTTAGTCTGAGCTGATCCACACTCACTACCTCCTCCATCTCGTAGGTCAAATAGAATTTTTCATCCTCCTAAAGGTACTAAGGTACTATTTCAAAGGATATAGAAAAAATATTCCTCATAAAAAATTGGGTTCATGGTGATGATCCCAGAACCTATAACAAGGTGATATCAGATATCGACTCCAAGAAATGATTAGAAGCCATAAAGTCAAAAATTGACTCAATGTGCCTAAACCAAGTTTGGACCTTAGTAGATCCACCTGAAGGTATTATACCTATTAGGTGTAAATGGATCTTTAAAAGAAAGACAAATGTAGATAAGAATGTGGAGGCATTCAAGGCTCGGCTAGTGGCAAAAAGGTATAGTCAGTGCGAAAGCATGGACTATTAGAATTTCTTCTCGCTAGTGGCCATCCTTAAATCCATCTGCACATTGCTTTCCATTGCAGCGTATTTTGATACATGATAGATGTACATGAAAATGGTGTTCCTAAATGAATATCTTAAGGAAGATATCTATATGGAATAGCTGCTTGGTTTCACATCAAGTGATGGTGATCACAAGGTCTACTAGCTGTAAAAGTCCATCTATGGACTCAAGCAAGCATCTCGAAGTTGGAATGCTCGATGTAATCAAATCATTTGATTTCATCAGGAATGAAGAGGTATCATGTGTGTTCAAGAAGGTCAGTGAGAGCGTTGTTGTTTTTCTTGTACTGTACATAGATGACACCCTCTTAATTGGGAATAATATTCCCATGTTAACATCGATCAAAGAATATGATTTTCTAAGAAATTTTCTATGAAAGACCTAGGATAAGCATCTTAAGGTGTATAGAGATAGACCAAGGAGAATGCTGGGTCTCTCATAGAAGATGTATATAGAGAAGGTGCTGAAAAGGTTTGGTATGGTGAACTCCATATCTAGGGTTATGCGGACTGACTTTATATCTGACATAGATGATCGAAAATTGATATCTGAAAGTTTATTCCTAGGCAATGGTGGTACTGTAAGTTGGAAGAGTTCCAAGAAGATGGTTTCACTTCATCCATGATTACCTCGAGAAGGAACATGTCGAGGTTAAGAGAGTTGCCTCTGCAGACCATGTAGTTGACCCACTGATGAAGCCTTTGTTAGATGTGTGCCCTAGAAGCCAGATTGGCTAACACTTGTAATACACTTCTAAGGGCAATTTTATAATTTTAATTATAAATTAATAAAAAGATTATTTTTTATCATAGTGTGTATTTAAAGTGTATGTGATACGTCCTTTGAGTTAATGGTAATGACAATTCATATTTTCAAAGAGTTAAAAATTTAAGACATAAATTTTCATAATTAACTCATAAACTGCTCCCGATCGTAAGATCATCACGAAAATGATGATTGATCCGGAAGGTTGGTGTACAATTGCTTTCTTTAAGTAGATGAGTCTTAAGTCTATGGTGTAGAAATACCAAAGTGAGAGTATAGGTACTCATTAGAGAATGAGGGCACTGAGTGTGACCACCTCGAGCATTCATAAGAAAGTCTACCTTCTTGTCGATGACTGGCTCGATATTGCAGCAGTGTGTCTGGTTCTTTGATCTGAGGTATATCGGCAATTCACCTTGAGGGTGTTTTTGAATACACCATAACTCGGTCTCCTAGCCATTCAGAATTTTGAGGTGTATGTTGGCTATAGTACGTTCATTATATGAATTGGATTGCACCAATAAGGGATCTATCTACTTTGATAGATAAGAAGTAGCCCTATGATGATCATGAGAATTGAGTCCATAAGCCCATGGCCATGGCAGAGTAAAGATGATAGAAAGAGTTTCTATAAGAGTTTCACAGAGGACTCGAATCGAATGATTAATTCATATGATGGATATTTGGTTTGACGAGTTCAACTTAACCCTAATCCTGTCGGGGCTCAAGATAGAAGAATCCAATCACATAGGTAGCTACACCAAGAGGTTCACTTTTAATTCTGATGGGTTGCCACCATATACTGCTAGGTGTCACTGGTGGATTTTGGGAGCAATTAGAATGATTTTGATGATCGATCATTCTAATTGTATGAATTAGAAAAGTTTTGGTCTGTTGAAAGATATTTTAATAATGTCAATGATGGAGATCAGGACATGTCTCATTACCATACAAAACTGAACCTAACTGGATCACACAAATAAAGGTTTAGATTTGGATGTCATCAATTGAACTAAGCTAGTTCGATTGATTTGGATTAGATCCAATTAGGTTCAAGATAATCGTGCTAGCACACGATTAAGCCTGACTTTTTCCTTCTGTAATCTTTTTGATTCATCATAATCGAGTCAAATTTAATTTGACTCATTCTTGTATCTTGAATGGATTTATTTTCATCTAATTGGAATAAGTCTAGATCAAATTAAATATGAAAATTAAATTCATTCCTAGTGTAATTGGACTAGGGTCAATAGTTGACCCAATCAAGAGAATTGAGAGTCATGTGATCAAAGAATTTTAGAAAATTCTCATAAAATTATTTTACTCTAATTTTTAGATATTTGATAGGGCATGAGTTATGCTTTGGGTGTGAAAACTTTTGTGATTTTTGAAGGTGCCTAGACAATGTTTTGATAGAGTTTGATTTGGATCAAACTCTTGAGGGAAGAGTCCTAAATGCACATGGACTCTTCCTTATCCTTTTATGCTGCCACCTTCCAGATGGAGTTTTAGGGTCAAAACTAGATGGGATCTAGGGTTTTTCTTGAAGATTAGGTCAAAGCATCCTAATGGTCAAATTAATAAGGTTTTTGATCAAAAAGGGACTCTTTATGGCCCTATGTCTTGTATAAGAACTCTTCTCACAAAATTGCCTCAATGTAATTTATTTTTTTCACATCCAAAGGACTTCCCTCTGATATCCATGGAGATCCCTCCATCCTCTCTCTCCCTCCATCCTATACATCCCCTCTAAAAAGTTTACACAAATCTGAATTAAGCCATCGGTGGTTTTGCACAAGATTCATCATCTATCTATCGACGTGTTCGTGAGACGAACAGGCTGCCTCAAAGTAATCATTTGAAGGCTTTTAAAATTAGATCCAGATCTTTCTAATTTTGGAAGAAGAAAGAATCATGAGGAGAATACATTTAGATTATACTTAAGTAGATATCAGTAGAGACTAGGCACGTGCATGGCTCCATCTAGAACCTCAAGAATCAGCAGGATCATCGTAGGGTAATTAGATTACCAAATCAGGTACTTAAAATTAAATTTGATTTAATTTTATTTTTAACTTTTAATATCAGATCTCTATGATCAAATCTTTGAAGTCTTAGATCTAATTAAAATTTTAAAAAACATTTTTTAAAATATTTCTTCAAATCCAATCAGATCTGAACGATCCTATTTCGGAAAAATAGGTTTTTTCTTCAACTGGTATCAGAGCCAGGTTATAGTTCTTTAGATCATTTTAGATCTAATTATTTTTATTTTTAATTTAATCTTAAAAAATTTTAGATATCACATAAGAAGTGATTAGATCTAAAATTAAAAAATTAAAATTAAATCATTTAGATCTAATATGTATGAGATGCATGACAAGCCTAGGAATAGAATAGTTTCTATGTGTAGTCTAGTATAAAATCTGTTGTTAAATTTGATTAAATATTAATTTTAGATCTATTTAATTTTTATTTTTTTTAAATAATTATTATATATTATATAGATCTAAAAATAAAAAATAAAATTAATTAATTTTATTTATTCATATGTGATATGAAAAAGATGCATGTTTAGACTAGTTGTAGAATAGTTCTACAAATTATCTAGAATAGTTTTATTTTATATGATCAAAATTTAAAATATATTTTTTAGATGTTATAATATGATATTTAGATTTGAAAACAACATGAATTATGTTTAATTTTGTGAAAGATGTAGATCATCAACAGATGTAGCAAGAGCATGTATTAGATAGATCATCATAAAAATATATATTGAATAGTATATTAATCTAACTATTTATATTTTAATTATAATTTCTAATTAAGAATTCCCCGTTTCGTATCATAAAAATAAAGAAGGGTTAAAGACCCTCTCTTTCATTCAATGGGTGTCTCTTATGGCATGACAGTAGGTACTGCACGTAATCCCTTAATCAAAATCAGAACTTATTTTCTGCAAAACCTTAGAATCCTGAAACCCTAGGATTTTTGATATATGTTTTTTCTTTTTTTTAGGAACTCAAACATAATTAAGAATTAAGATTATGAAACTATTTAGGTTTAAAATTGAAAATTTTTGGATCTAAGATATTTTCATAAAATTGGGTTTGGACTTGGGTAGCTTTATTAGGTCTAGCGGTTGATCAAACCGAATCAAGAGTTGGTTAGGTGGGATCAATAGCGCTTAGAATTAACCAGCCCAATAGTTGTAAGTCTGGGTCAAGGTTGACTCACAACCACGTGTGATCGATCTAACTAAGATCTAATTTGGCTCCATGGTTCAAGCCTGGATTATAGGCTAATCCGATTAGATTTGGTTTGACAATTTGGTGTCTAAGGTAAGTTTGGCAAATACAATCGATTGATTTTTAATTGGGAGCTACTCGATCTTAATGCATTCTTGTCAAGTTAATGGCATATCCCTTCCACCGATCTCTCTTATCTGGCCATTTGTATCAATCCAGTTCTGATTTCAGATGATGCTAACAGTTCGAGCTAACCATCCACTAGGTTGGTTCATAACCGTTATGATTGAGTCAAGTCTAAGAAGACCTAAATTGAATCTCCCTAAGAAAGATATTAATCAAGTCTTCCATCATTATAGATATGCAGTGCCCCTTCCAGAAATTGTTCTTCTCGATTTGTTTATAATGGCTCAGTTGCACCGAGAAGATGCAAACCATTCATCTATTACGCATTGGATGCTATGGATTTGAGGATGGGTTGGATTCAATATTTTGGATATGGTGAGGGATCCAATCAGAAATTCAAATCGTGCAATGGTGGGTATGACTTAACTAAGGAGTGGATTATTCCAACCGTGAATTGATGAATGAACTAGGATTAGGTGCACCATGATTAGAGAATCTTTGGATAAGAGTTGTCCACTCATCGGTTGATCCATTATCAATAATTGTTAGATGATGTGGTAAACCAATTGATGGGACCGCACCACCCACTAGAAATCAATTGATCGCAAAGATTTTCGCATCTCTATCCAGAAAGTGTAGGGATCCGAGAAAATAGTGAAAGTATAATTTATTTAAAATTAAAATTTTTAAATAAATTAATTAAGTCTAATTATAAAATCTAACTAGAAACCTTGACTCTCTATAGAAAAATATCTGCATCCAACCCACTAGCCTATATCTGGGACACCCATAGATTGATCGAATCCAAATTTAAGGATTGGCTCCAAAACTTCAAAATTATTTTGGATTTCAAGAAGTTGACTCATGTGTTGGAATAGGATCCTTCTACTTAACCAGTCTATCCATCCATTGATCAGAGAGCATCTCTAAAGAAGTGGATGATGATGATAACAAAGCTAGGTATTACATGTTGGGCTCGATGACTGATGAGCTTCAATGCTAACATGAAGACATTAAGACTAGCCATCAAATGTTGACTCACCTGCAAGAGTTGTTGGGTGAACAAAGTCGCACAGCCAAATATCAAGTTACTAGAAGATTTTTTAAGACTCAAATGCATGATGGGCAATCGGTCCAAGATTATTATCTAATGATGATCAAGGACTTAGAAGAGCTTGAGAAGCTCGATGTCAAGTTGGACAAGAATTTGCAGATTTATATAATTCTGCAATCCTTGACTGACGTGTATGGGCAGTTCATTATGAACTATCATATGCATAAACTATAGAATACTCTGACAGAATTTATGAATATGCTGGTTACTATTGAACTTTCTATGAAAGGTTCTAAAGGCTCAATACTTGTTATGGAGCGGACTTTCTCCAAGAGAAAGTCTTTTGAGAAAAAGAAAAAGTTCGTGAAGAAACAGAAGGTGGATGGTGAGAAGAAGAAGAAGGCAGAGCCGAAGAAGAAGGCTGCTAAAAAAAAAAATATTTTCATTGCAACACAGATGGTCATTGGAAGTGAAACTGTCCCTTATACCTGGCCAGCCTGAAGAACAAGAAGGAGGCAGGTTCTTCTGGAGGAATGCTCGTTACAAAATCTAACCTTACAGTTTTTTCTACATCAAGTTGAATGCTTGACTCTAGTTCTAATGCTCACTTATGCACTTCTATGCAGGATCATGAGGGTAGTAGGAGCCTGAGGGATGGTGAGATGATCCTATGCATCAAAAATGGAGCAAGAGTTACTGCAGTGGCCATGGGAATCTATCCTCTACAATTACTGCTAGAATTAGATTTAGTTCTTAGAGATTATTTTTATGTTCCTACAGCAAGCAGGAATTTGATTTCTATTTCATGTTTAGCACAGGAAGGCTATGTAATTAGTTTTCTTAAGGACCATTGTAATATTCTTTATAAAAAAAATAAAATTATAAGTGGTTACCTTATAAATGATCTCTATCAGTTATATCTTGATGAATCTATTTTCAATATCGAGCAAAACATGAATGCCATAGGATCAAAATGACCTAGAGATAGTCTAAATGATAGGTATCTATGGCACCTTAGGCTAGATCATATAGCAGAAGATAGGATTAACAAATTGGAGAAATCCGGGCTATTGAGTTCATTGACTTTTGAGTCATATCCAATTTATGAATCATGCCTTCATAAAAAAATGACCAAGCTTCCTTTTGTCGGATATGAGAAAAGGGTCACAGACCTACTTGCCCTAGTACATACTAATGTGTGCGGCCCATTTGATATGCCGGCTAGAGGCAACTATGTCTACTTCATCACCTTTATTGATGATTTATATCAATATGGGTATGTATATTTGATATGACATAAATCTAAAATTTTTGAAAAGTTCAAAGAATTCAGACATGAAGTAAAAAATTAAACTGAAAAATTCATTAAGATTCTTCGATCAGATCGAGGAGGGGAATACCTTAGTCAAAAATTTCTAGACTATTTTAAGCAAAATGGCATAGTCTCTCAATGGACTCCACCTGGAATACCTGAACTCAATGGAATTGCAGAACGAAGGAATAGGACCTTATTAGATATGATGCAATCTATGATGAGCTTCACGGACCTCCCTGAGTTTCTTTAGGGATATAGTCTAATGACCGCTATATATTTACTAAATAGGGTTTCCTCTAAAATCGTTCCTACCATACCGTATGAGATATGGCATGGTAAGAAACCAAGTCTGAGTCACCTCAAAATTTGAGATTGTCCGGCTCTTGTCAAGAGACAACAAGCGGACAAGTTAGAGTATAAGTCCTTTAGAGCTCAGTTCATAGGATATCCTAAAGAGTCATTAGGATATTATTACTACATTTTGGAAGACCACAAAGTGATTGTGAGTCGGCATGCCATCTTTCTTAAAAAATAATTTATTCAAGATGGTGGCATCGGAAGGCAGATTAGGCTTGAGAAGAAAGTCTCCCAAAAGCAATGAGCTAAGGATCCTGTGAAATCCAATCAGATTGAGCCAGTCCAATCAATACCTCCTCCATCTTGTAGATCAAAAAGAATTTTCCATTTTCTGAAAGATACTTAGGTACTATTTCAGAGGATGTAGAGAAAATATTCCTCATGAAAATTGGAGTTCATGGTGATGATCCCAAAACTTATGATGAGGTGATATTAGATATCGACTATAAGAAATGGTTAGAGGCAATGAAGTCAGAGATTGACTCAATGCGCTCCAACTAAGTCTGGACCTTGGTAGATCCACCTGAAGGTATAGTACCTATTGGATGTAAATGGATTTACAAGAGAAAAATAGCTACAGATGGAAATGTAGAGACATTCAAGGCTAGGTTAGTGGCGAAAGCGTATAGTCAGTGCGAAGACATTGACTATTAGGATACCTTCTCGCCAGTAGCCATGCTAAAATCCATCCACACATTGCTTACTGTTGCAGTCTATTTCGATTATGAAATATGGCAGATGGACATGAAAATGATCTTCTTAAATGGATATCTCGAGGAAGATATCTATATGGAACAGCCACTAGATTTCACATCCAGTGATGCTAATCACAAGTTCTACAAGCTGCAAAGGTCCATCTATGGACTTAAGCAAGCATCTCAGAGCTAGAATACTCGTTTCAATGATGTGATCAAATCATTTGGATTCATCAAGAACAAGGAGAAACCATATGTATTCAAAAAGGTTAGTGGGAGCGCTTTATATTCCTCGTACTATATGTAGATGACATCCTTCTTATTGGAAATGATATTTCCATGTTGACAACAGTTAAAATGTGGTTATCAAAAAAGTTTTCTATGAAAGACCTAGGTGAGGCATCCTTTATTTAAGAAATTAAGGTCCATAGGGATAGATCGAATAGGATGCTAGGTCTCTCACAAAAGATGTACATAGAGGAGGTACTAAAGAGATTTAGCATGAAAAACTCCAAGAGGGGATTAGCGCCCTTCAGAAATGGCATTCATCTCTCCAAGAAGATGTGTCCCAAGGCACTTGAGGAGATTGAATGCATGAGCAAGATCCCTTATGCTTTGGCAATAGGAAGCCTTATGTACGCCATGCTATGTACACAACCTGATATCGCCCATGCTATAAGTGTCACGAGCAGATATCAGTCGAATTCAGGTGAAGAACACTGGACTTCTATAAAATGTATCCTTAAGTACTTAAGAAGGACTAAGAATATGTTCTTGATTTTTGGTAATGGAAAACTCCAGATCCAAGATTATACGGACTCAGATTTTATGTCTGATATAGATGATCGAAAGTCGACATCTGGTAGTCTGTTTGTGTATAATGGTGGTGCTATCAGCTAGAAGAGTTTCAAGCAGACTGTGATAGCAGATTCCACCATGGAAGTAGAGTACATCGCTGCATCAGAAACTATAAAGAAGGCATTCTGGTATAAGAAGTTCACCATAGAACTTGGAGTGATGCCATCAGATGTCGTCTCTCTGTACTGTGACAATAATGGCACCATAGCCCTAGCTAAGGAGCCAAGGTCTCATCAAAAATTCAAGCACATCAAGTGGTGATTCCACCTCATCCGCATTTTCCTCGAGAAGAAAGACATCGAGGTCAAGAAAGTCGGCTCCACGGACAATGCGGTAGATCCACTAACGAAGCCTTTAGGCTAGCAGAAGATTGAAATCCATCTTGAGAAGATGGGACTTAGATTTGTAGCCAATTGGCTTTAGGTCAAGTGGGAGTTTGTTAGATGTGTGCCCTAGAAGCCAGATTGGCTAATACTTGTAATACATTTCTTAGGATAATTTTATAATTTTAACTATAAATTAATAAAAAAATTATTTTCTATCATAGTATGTATTTAAATTGTATGTGATACATCTTTTGAGTTAATGGTAATGACAATTCATATTTTCAAAGAGTTGAAAGTTTAAGACATGAATTTTCATAATTAACTCATAAATTGCTCTCGACCATAGGATCATCATGAGGATGGTGATTGATCCGATAGGTTGGTGTACGATCGCTTTTTTTGAGTAGATGAGTCTTGAGTCTATGATGTGGAGACACCAGAGCGAGAGTACAGGTACTCATTAGAGAACAAGAACACTGAGCATGACCACCTCGAGCATTCATAAGAAAGTCTACCTTCTCGTCGATGACTGGCTCAATGTTGCAGTAGTGTGTTTGGTTCTTTGACTTGAGGTGCATCGACAATTCACCTTAAGGATGTTGTAGTTTGAATATACCAAAACTCGTTCTCCTAGCCATTCGAAATCTTGAGGTGTCTGTTAGCTGTTGGCGATAAACATGTTCCTACTGAAGTTCGGCTAAATGTTCAGTCTCAAAGTGATTTCGGATGAGCTTTTGTGCTTTATTATACCTGATGGATCCCTTGTAGTCAAAGTAGCCAAACTCCTCATCTCCAAGCGGTCGGTCCTCCTATGGTCAAACTTCATTCGGATGAATTTGAATAGTGGAAGCAGTTGCATAGCCCACAAATGGCCTGGCCTGACCAGCTTGGAAACTGACCAGACTTCTCCAGCAAACTTTTTCTGGACTCCTCCAGCAGTCGAACTTCTTTCAGACTCCTCCAGCGGTCGAACTCCTTTTGGACTCCTCCTGATCGAACTTCTCGTAGTCGCCTAGGAAGGTCTCCGCACGAACCTGGCTCCACATGGCATGAATCAACTCACCCATAGACCACTTAAGAGGAGTTTGAGCTCCCCTAGTATTGATGTAACTCAAAGATTCATCGCCAACCGATGCCTACTCCTCCAAACTTCGATTATTAAATCTCAATAGATTGGCATGTCACAACAATAGACACTACTCTCCATAACAAACTCCATGTGGCCCCTAATGGTCCACTGTCAAGCGGTTACAACTATCACTATCAGTTTGTTATAGGCTCCATCTATATAAGAGACCCTCCATGTATGCTTTCTTGTTTATGATCTCTTCTCCTTTTTGATACTATGCAACTTTCTCTACTGAGTACTCCATTTCTATTGGTCGAAAGAGCTGAGTTGATCGTCAGAGGATCTTGCCAGAGCAACAACCCCCAACTCCAGATGAGACTTATTTTGCAAGTCACCGATGGTGACCTCGTCTTCTCTGACTCTAGCTTCAAATTCAGCGTCAACCAGATTTTGCACCAACATTGGCTATAGTACGTTCATTGTAGGAATTGGATTGCACTAATAAGGGATCTATCTACCTCGGTAGATGAGGAGTAGCCCTATGACGATCATGAGAATTGAGTCCATAAGCCCATGGCCATGGTAGAGTGAAGATGATAGAAAGAGTTTCTATAAAGATTTCACAGAGGACTCGAATTGAATAATTAATTCATATGATGGATAATGGGTTTGACGAGTTCACCTTAATCCTAATCCTGTCGGGACTCAAGATAGAATAACCTATCACATAGGAAGCTCCATCGAGAGGTTTACATTCAATTTTGATGGGTTGCCACCAATATTGCTAGGTGTCACTGGTGGATTTTGGGAGTAATTAGAATAATTTTGATGATCGATCATTCTAATTGTATGAATCAGAAAAATTTTGGTCTATCGAAAGGTGTTTCGATGATGTCCATGATGGAGATCATGATATGTATCATATGGAACTGAACCTAACTGGGTCACACAAACAAGGGTTTGAGTCTAGATGTCATCAATTGAGCGAACCTAGTTTGATTGATTTTGATTAGATCCAACTAGGTTCAAGGTAATCGTGCTAGCACACGATTGAGCCTGACTTTCTCCTTCTGTAATCTTTCTGATTCATCGTAACTGAGTCAAATTTAATTTGATTCATTTTTATATCTTGAATGGATTTATTTTCATCTGACTAGAATAAGTTCAAGTCAGATTAATTATGAAAATTAAATTCATTCCTAGTGCAATTGGACTAGGGTCAATAGTTGACCTAATTAAGAGAATTAAGGATCACATGATCAAAAAATTTAAAAAAATTCTTTAGAAATTATTTTACTCTAATTTTTGGATATGTGATAGGGAATGAGTTGTAATTTGGGTGTACAAAATTTCATAATTTTTGGAGGTGCCTAGACTGGGTTTTGATAGAGTTTGATTTGAATCAAAGTCTTGAGAGAAGAGTCCTAGACGCACATGGACTCTTCCTTATCCTTTTGATGCCGCCACCTTCCAAATGGATTTTTGGCATCAAAACAAGATGGGATCTGGGGTATTTTGTGGAGATTAGGTCCAAGAGTCCCAATGGTTGAATTAATAAGATTTTTGGTCAAAAAGAAACTCTTTATGGTGCTATGTCTTGTATAAGAACTCTTCTCACAAAATTGCCTCAACATAATTTATTTTTTTCACACCCAAAGGAGCCTTCCCTCTGATATTCACACCCCCTGTATCCTCTCTCTCCCTCTCTTCTACATGCCTAAAGGGTTAGGCATAAATCTGAATTGAAGGTCCAAGGTTTTTGGCACAAGATTCAGCATCTATGCGATGGTGTTCGTGAGACGAACAGGCTACCCTCAGAAGTCATTTTAAAGACTTTTCAAATCAGATCTAAATCTAATTTTTGGAGGAGAGATTCATGAGGAGAAGATGTTTAGATCCTGCCTAAGTGGATACCAGTAGAGGCCAGGCACGCATGTGGCTCCTTCCAGAACCTCAGAAATCAATAGGATCATCGCAGGATAATTACTTACCAAATCAGGTACTTGAAATTAAATCTAATTTAATTTTATTTTTAACATTTAATATTAGATCTCTATGATTAGATTTGAAAAATCTCAGATCTGATTAGAATTTTAGAAAAAACTTTTAAAAATATTTTTTCAGATCCAATCAGATCTAAATGATCTTGTGCTAGGAAAATAGATTTTTCCTTCAGCCTTTAGGTCTGTAGAAGATCCAAGCACATCTTGAGAAGATGGGACTTAGATTTATAGCCAATTAGCTTTAGATCAAGTAGGAGTTTGATAGATGTATGCCCTAAAAGTTAGATTGATCGACACTTGTTAAATATTTTTTAGGGACATTTTTATAATTTTGATTTAAAATTAATTAAAGAATTATTTATTCTATCATGCTATGTATTAAAGTATCTGTGATACATCCATTGAGTTAATAGGCATGATAATACATATTCTCAAGAGTAGAAAATTTAAGCCATATGTTATCATAATTAACTCATAAACTGCTTTCGATCATAGGATCATCATGAGGATGGTGATCGATCCAGAAGATCGATGTATGATCGCTTTTCTAGAATAGATGTATCTTGAGTCTATGGTGTGGAGACATCAAAGTGAGAGTACAAGTACTTATTGAGAACAAGAGCACTGAGCGTGACCACCTCGAATAGTCATAAGAGAGTTTACCTTCTCATTGATGATTAGTTTGATGCTGCAACGTGTGTCTGGTTCTTTGACCTGAGCTGCATCGATAATTTACCTTGAGGATATTATAATTTAACTACACCATAAATCAATCTCCTAGTCATTTAGAATCATGAGGTGTATGTTGGCTATAGTATCTTCATTTTAGAAATTAGATCGCACCAAGATGGGATCTATCAACCTCAATAAAGGAGGAGTGGTCCTATGTGTTAGATATATGTGCCCTAGAAGCCAGAATTGGCTGACACTTGTAATACACTTCTAGGGGCAAAATTATAATTTTGACTATAATTAATGAAATGGGTTATTTTCTATCACACATGTGTATTTAGTGTCTGTGATACATCCTTTGAGTTAATGGTAATGATAATTCATATTTTCAAGAGGTGAAAATTTAAGACATGAATAATCATTATTAACTCATAAACAGCTTCCGACCATAGGATCATCATGAGGATGGTGATTGATCCGGAAGGTTGGTGTACGATCGCTTCTCTTTAGTAGATGAGTCTTGAGTCTACGGTGTGGAGACACACCGGAGCGAGAGTACAGGTACTCGTTAGAGAACGAGGGCACTGAGCGTGACCACCTCGAGTAGTCATTAGGAAGTCTACCTTCTCGTCAATGACTGACTCGATGCTGCAGTAGTGTGTCTGGTTCTTTGACCTGAGGATGCATCGGCAGTTCACCTTGAGGGTGTTATAGTTTGACTACACCATTACTCGGTCTCCTAGCCATATGGAACCCTGAGGTGTATGTTGGCTATAGCATGTTCATTGTAGGAACTGGATTGCATCAAGATGGAATCTATCTACCTCGGTGGTAGAGGAGTAGCCCTATGATGATCATGAGAATCAAGTCCAGAAATCCATGGCCATGGTAGAGTGAAATAATAGAAAGAGTTTCTATTTAGATTTTCACATTGGACTCGAATCGAATGATTACATCATATGACAGAGACTAGGGTTTGACGAGTTCACCTTAACCCTAATCTGATCGGGGCTCAAGATAGAAGAACTTGAATCACACAGGTAGCTGCACCAAGAGGTTCGCATTCAGCTCTGATGGGTTGCCACCATATACTGCTAGGTGTCACTGGTGGATTTTGGGAGCAATTAGAATGATTTAGATGATCGATCATTCTAGCTGTTCGAATCAGAAGAGTTCTGATCCATCGAAAGGAGTTTCGATGATGTCTATGATAGAGATCATGACATATCCCATTACCATACAGAACTGAACCTAACTGGGTCACACAAACAAGGGTTTGAATCTGGTGATCATCAATTGAACTGATCTAGTTCAATTGATCTGAATGAGATTCAATTAGGTTCAAGAAAATCGTGCTAGCACTCGATTGAACCTAACGTTCTTCTTTTACTATCATAAATAAGTTGTCCTGACTGAGCCAAAGGAGTTTGTGCTCAATCAGAGGCCTTCATATGGTCTGACTGGAGGTTGTCCAAGTTAGAATAGGTTGTCTTATTTTGTAAGACATTACCTGCCATTTTTGGTCACCTGCCATTTCTTGTTCTTTGACTTTGGTCAAAAGTCTACCTTTGACTGGTCAAACATTGACCATTGACCCTTTGACTTTTGACCACATGTCATGCACCTATTGGAGAGCTGGTGGGGGCCTGTCCCCCTGCCAGAACCTGGCAAGGAGAAGGGCGCACGCCAAGGGCTTGGCGTGAGCCCAAGTTAGGAGGCGCCTAGGAGTCCTTGTTGGACAAGGACTCCACCTCCTTTTGGATTCCAATCAGAGTTCTACTAAGAATCCAGTTTGACTGGTCTTAGGTGCCCTCTAAGGAGGAATCCAGGGGTCTCTATTCCCAACCAATCAGATTTAGATCTGATTTCGCAAAGGGTTGTGATTGGTTGAGAGGAAGAGGAGTTGGATCACAAGAGGTCTATAAATAAGACCCTGCGCCCAACCCTAATTCAAGGTGAATGCAATTGAGAAACCCCATGCCCCAAGGCTGCCTCTCCCCTCCTTCTCCATGCCATAAGTCTCTTCTCCCCTTGCTCTCCACGTCCAAAAGAGTTTTGGACTTAGGTTGGTGCGATTCAGATCAAGGAAAGGCGATCAAAAGCAAGAAGGCTGCGCTGCTGCAAAAGGACGACTGCAGATCTTCAAAAGAGTTTTGAAGATCCTCCAGATCAGATCCAGATCTGATTTTTGGAGGTGTGATAGAGAAGAAGAGGATCTCTAGATCCAACCCGAGTGGATACCGGTAGAGGCCAGGCGCTTGCGTGGCTAGATCCAGAACCTTCCGCTGCAATCAGGATCATCTACAGGGTAATAGGATTACCCAAATCAGGTAAATTAAATTTGATTTAATTTATCTTATTTTATTTTATTTATTAAAATAATAAGAATTAGATCTGAAAATATCTTAGATCTGATTGAGATCAAGAGAAAATTTTTGAAATATATCTCTTGATCTAATCAGATCTGGACGAACCTGGACCGGAAATCAGGATTTCCCTTCAACTGGTATCAGAGCCATGGTTCTAAAATTGTTTAGATCTAATTTTAATTTTATTTTAATTAGAAAATAAAGTGATTTCAGATATCACATGAGATGTGATCAGATCTAAAATTAGAAAAAATTAAAATTAAATGATTTGGATCTAAGAACATGAAGATATGCATGACTAGTTCTAGAATAGAATAGTTCTATAGAATAGTTTTGCATGTCTTTGATTTAATCTGATTAAATCATATTTTAGATCTATTTATTTACTATTTTTGATATTATAATTGTTATAATAACATCTGAAAAAGCAAAATAAAAATTATTTAATTTTTGAATATCATATGAGATATGATTGATGCATGTCTAGACTAGTTGTAGAATAGTTCTACATAATTGTCTAGATTAGAATTTATTTTGATTAGATCAATTTAAATCTAATTTTTTTAGATTATTATGAGATAATTTAGATCTGAAAATATGCATGATTATGATACATGAGATGTATGCAAAATATGCCATGATTAGATCTACTTTATATATGAGATATATGATATAGATCTGATATTGTTTTGTAGTATTGAATGTTCCTGATTAAGGCGTTCCTCTTGGCCGTCCGGTCATAAGAACGAAGAAGGTTTAAAGGCCCTCTCTTCCCATTCGATGGGGTGTTCTTATGATGTGTAGGGGTGCTGCATGTTCGTCCTTAATCAGAAACCCAAAACTTACTTTCTGCAAAACCCTAGATCCTGAAACCCTAGGATTTATTGTGCATATTTTGTTTATGAACCCTACTTAATTAAAGAATTAAGATTATGAAATATTCAATTAGGTCTAAAATTGAGAATTTTCAGATCTAAGACATATTCATAATACTGGGTTCGGGCTTGGGTAGCTCAATTAGGTCTAAGCGGTTGATCAAACCGAATCAAGAGTTGGTTAGATGGGATCAACAATGCTTAAATTGACCAGCCTAATAGGATTAAGTCTGGGTCAAGATCGAGTCACGATCAAGCAAGACCTAATTAGGCTCAGAGGTTAGAGTCTGGATTGTAGGCTAACCCAATTGGTTCTGACTCAACAATTTGGTGTCTAAGGTAAGTTTGGCACATACGACCGACTGGTTTTTAATTGGAAGCTACTCGACCTGAATGCATTCTTGTACGAGTTAATGGCATATTCCTTCCACCGGTCTCACTTACCTGGCCATATCTGTTGACACAGTTCTGATCTGAGGTGGTCAATAATCCGAGCTAACCCATGCCACTAGGTTAGTCATAATTGTTATGACTAAGCCAAGTCTAGTTTAATGAGACCTGAATCAATTCTCCCTAAGAAAAGATTAAGTCTGAGGTCTTCCACCATTGTAGATGTGCGGGCCCTTCCGGGGTTGATTGTTCTCGCTGGATACAGTGGCTCAGTTGCACCGGGAAGATGCAACCATGTCTATTAGGCATTGGATGCTATGGGCTGGAGGATGAGTTGGGCTCAATATTTCGGATACGGTGAGAGACTCAATTAGGAATCCAGTCTATGCAAATGGTGGGTCTGACTTAACTAAGGAGTGGATCAATATTTGGATACTGGTGAGATTCATGAATTAGAGACCAAGTTTGGGTGCACCATGATTAGAGAATCATTGAACAAGAGTTGTTCACTCATTGGCTAACCCATCACCAATAACTGTTAGGTGAGGTGATGAGTCAGTTGGTGAGACCGCACCACCCACTAGAAATCATTAATCGTGGAGATTTTCGCATCTCTATAGAGGGAGTGTAGGGATCCGAAAAAATAGTGGGAGCTAATTTGTTTAAAAATAAAATCCCTAAATAAATTGGTCAAGTCAATAATTATAAGTATCTAACTAGAAATCTTTGACTCTCTACAGGAAAATGTCTGCGTCCAACCCACTGGCACGTATCCTAGACACACATAG
>QRFJ01001781.1:93675-160659 GCA_006176705.1 Cocos nucifera
AGTCACGATCAAGGCAAGACCTAATTAGGCTCAGAGGTTAGAGTCTGGATTGTAGGCTAACCCAATTGGTTCTGACTCAACAATTTTGGTGTCTAAGGTAAGTTTGGCATAGACGACCGACTGGTTTTTAATTTGAAGCTACTCGACCTGAATGCGTTCTTGTGCGAGTTAACGGCATATTCCTTCCATCGGTCTCACTTATCTGGCCATATCTGTTGACACAGTTCTGATCTGAGGTGGTCAATAATCCGAGCTGACCCATGCCACTAGGTTAGTCATAATTGTTATGACTAAGCCAAGTCTAGTTTAATGAGACCTGAATCAATTCTCCCTAAGAAAAGATTAAGTCCGAGGTCTTCCACCATTATAGATGTGCGGGCCCTTCTCGGGGTTGATTGTTCTCGACTGGATACAGTGGCTCAGTTGCACCGGAAAGACGAAACCATGTCTATTAGGCATTGGATGCTATGGGCTGGAGGATGAGTTGGGCTCAATATTTCGGATACGGTGAGAGACCCAATTAGGAACCCAGTCTATGCAATGGTGGGTTTGACTTAACTAAGGAGTGGGATCAATATTATGGATACATTGAGATTCATGAATTAGAAGACCAAGTTTTGGGTGCACCATGATTAGAGAATCATTGAACAAGAGTTGTTCACTCATTGGCTAACCCATCACCAATAACTGTTAGGTGAGGTGATGAGTCAGTTTGGTGAGACCGCACCACCCACTAGAAATCATCAATCGTGGAGATTTTCGCATCTCTATAGAGGGAGTGTAGGGATCCGAAAAAATAGTGGGAGCTAATTTGTTTAAAAATAAAATCCCTAAATAAATTGGTCAAGTCAAAATTATAATATCTAACTAGAATCTTTGACTCTCTACAGGAAAATGTCTGCGTCCAACCCACTGGCACGTATCCTAGACACACATAGACTGACTAGACCCAATTATAAAGATTGGCTCGGGAACTACAAAATTATTTTGGGTTCCAAGAAGTTAACCCATATTTTGGACCAGGACCCTCCCACATTACCAGCCCGTCCATCTGTTGAACAGAGAGCATCTCTGGAAAATTGGATTGACGAAGACAATAAGGCCAGATACTACATGTTGGGCTCGATGTCTAATGAGCTCCAGCACCAACATGAAGATATCGGGACTACTCGCCAAATGTTGGCTCATCTACAGGAGATGTTTGATGAACAGAGTCGCACAGCCAAATAATCAAGTCACAAAATGACTTTTTAAGGCTAAGATGCGTGATGGGCAGGTCAAGTCCAGATCACTGTCTGACAATGATCAAGGACATGGAAGAGCTTGAGAAGCTCGGTGTGAAGTTGGACTTGGATCTGCAGAACGATATTATTCTGCAATCCTTGACTGATGCATATGGGCAATTCATCATGAATTACCACATGCATAAACTTCAGAATTCCTTGGCCGAGTTAATGAATATGCTGGTTACCGCTGAGCTTTCTATGAAAGGTTCTAAAGGCTCAGTTCTTGCTATGGAATGGACTTCTTCCAAAAAAAAGTCTTATGGAAAGAAAAAGAAGTCTGTGAAAAAGCAGAAAGGTGGAAGGATCAAAGAAGAAGAAGGCAGAATCGAAGAAAAAGGCCGATGGCAAAGGAAAGTGTTTCCATTGCAACAGCGACGGCCATTGGAAGCGGAACTGCCCTATTTACCTGGCCACCCTAAAGAACAAGAAGAAAGGTCCTTCTGGAGGTATGCTCGTTATTGAGTCTAACCTTACGATTTCTTCTGCATCCAGTTGGGTGCTTGACTCTGGTTCTAGTGCTCATCTATGCACTTCTATGCAGGGTCTTGAGGATAGCAGGAGGCTGAGGGATGGAGACATGATCCTATGCGTCGGTAATGGAGCAAGAGTTGCTGCAGTAGCCGTGGGAACATACCCTCTTCGATTACCATCTGGTTTAGACTTAGTTTTAAAAGACTGTTATTATGTGCCTGCAGCTAGCAGGAATTTGATTTCTGTTTCATGCTTAGCACAAGAAGGTTATGTGATCACCTTCTTTAAGGACCATTGTAACATTCTTTATGAAAGAAATAAAATTGCAAATGTTTTCCTTGTTAATGGTCTTTATCAGTTGCATATTGATGTACCTATTTTAACTATCGAGCAAAACGTGAATGCCAAACGACCTAGGGATAGTCCAAATGACAGATATCTATGGCACTTGAGATTAGGTCATATAGCAGAAGATAGGATTAACAAATTGGAGAAATATGGGCTATTGAGTCCATTGACTTTTGAGTCATATCCAACTTGTGAATCTTGTCTTCAAGGCAAAATGACTAAACTCCCTTTTGTTGGACATGGGGAGAGGGCCACAGATCTCCTTGCCCTAGTACATACTGATGTGTGCGGCCCATTTGATGTGCCGGCTAGAGGCAATTTTGTCTACTTCATTACCTTTACCGATGATCTGTCTAGGTATGGGTATGTGTATCTTATGAGACATAAGTCTGAAGCTTTTGAAAAGTTCAAAGAATTCAGACATGAAGTAGAAAAACAAACTGGAAAACCCATTAAGGTTCTTCGATCAGATCGAGGAGGTGAATACCTTAGCCGGGAATTTCCTAGACTATCTTAAGGAAAATGGCATAGTCTCTCAATGGACTCCACCAGGAACACCTCAACTCAACGGGGTTTCAGAACGGAGAAATCGGACTCTATTGGATATGGTTCGATCCATGATGAGCTTCACAGACCTCCCAGATTTTCTTTGGGGACATTCATTATTAACTTCAATCTATCTACTGAATAGGGTTCCCTCTAAAACCGTTCCTACCACACCGTATGAGATATGGCACGGTAAGAAACCAAGTCTGAGTCATCTCAGAATTTGGGGTTGTCCGGCTCATGTCAAAAGACAACAAGCGGACAAGTTAGAGTTTAGGTCCTTTAGAGCTTGATTCATAGGATATCCTAAAGAGTCATTAGGATACTATTTCTACATTCCAGAAGACCACAATGTGATTGTGAGTCGACATGCCATATTTCTTGAAAAACAGTTTATTCAAGATAGTGGCATTAGAAAGCAGATTAAGCTTGATGAGAAAGTCTCACAAGCAGAACGAGCTAAGGACCAAGTGGAACCAAATCAGGTTGAGCCAATAAGAACACTACCTCCTCCACCTCGTAGATCGGAAAGAGTTTCCCATCCCCCTGAAAGATACTTAGGTATTATTTCAGAGGATGTAGAGGAAATGTTCCTCGTAGGTAATGGTGCTCATGGAGATGATCCCAAAACCTACAACGAGGCGATATCAGATATCGACTCCGAGAAATGGCTTGAGGCAATGAAGTCAGAGATCGACTCGATGCACTCAAACCAAGTCTGGACCTTGGTAGATCCACCAGAAGGTATAGTACCTATTGGGTGTAAATGGATCTTGAAGAGAAAGATTGGTGCAGATGGGAATGTGGAGACATTCAAGGCTAGACTAGTGGCAAAAGGTTATAGTCAACGCGAAGGCATTGACTATCAGGATACCTTTTCCCTGGTAGCTATGCTAAAATCCATCCGCACATTGCTTGCTGTTGCAGCCTATTTCGATTATGAAATATGGCAAATGGACGTGAAAACGGTATTCCTAAATGGATATCTTGAGGAAGATATCTATATGGAACAGCCGCTAGGTTTCACATCCAGTGATACTGATCACAAGGTTTGCAAGCTGCAAAGGTCCATATATGGACTTAAGCAAGCATCTCGGAGCTGGAACACTCGTTTCAATGATGTGATCAAAAAGTTTGGTTTCATCAAAAATGAAGAGGAACCATGTGTTTTCAAAAGGGTCAGTGGGAGCGTTGTTGTCTTCCTCGTATTGTACGTGGATGACATCCTCCTTATTGGGAATGATATTCTCATGTTGACATCAGTCAAGATGTGGTTGTCCAAGGAATTCTCCATGAAAGACCTAGGTGAAGCATCCTTTATTCTAGGAATTAAGGTCTATAGGGATAGACCGAATAGGATGCTAGGACTTTCACAGAAAATGTACATAGAGGAAGTACTAAAGAGGTTTAGTATGGAAAACTCTAAGAGGGGATTAATACCCTTCAGACATGGTATTCATCTTTCCAAGAAGATGTGCCCCAGCACACCTGAGGAAATAGAACGCATGAGCAAGATCCCTTATGCTTCTGCAATAGGGAGCCTCATGTATGCCATGCTATGTACACGACCTGATATAGCCCATGCTGTGAGTGTCACAAGCAGATATCAGTCAAATCCAGGTGAAGAACACTGGACTTCTGTGAAATGTATCCTTAAGTACTTGAGAAGAACTAAGGATATGATGTTGGTCTTTGGTAACGGAGAACTCCTGGTCCAGGGATACACAGACTCGGACTTCATGTCCGATATAGATGATCGAAAGTCGACATCTGGCAGACTGTTTGTGCTGGAAGAGTTCCAAGCAAATGGTGATACCATCTCATCTGCGATTACCTTGAGAAAGGTTACGTTGAGGTCAAGAGAGTCAACTCCACAGATAATGTGGCAGACCCACTTACAAAGCCGTTGGGCCAGCAGAAGATCGAAGCCCACCTTGAGAAGATGGGACTTAGACTTGTAGCCAATTGGCTTTAGGACAAGTGGGAGATTGTTAGATATATGTGCCCTAGAAGCCAGAATTGGCTGACACTTGTAATACACTTCTAGGGGCAAAATTGTAATTTTGACTATAATTAATGAAATGGGTTATTTTCTATCACACCTGTGTATTTAGTGTCTGTGATACATCCTTTGAGTTAATGGTAATGATAATTCATATTTTCAAGAGTTGAAAATTTAAGACATGAATAATCATTATTAACTCATAAACAGCTCCCGACCATAGGATCATCACGAGGATGGTGATTGATCCGGAAGGTTGGTGTACGATCGCTTCTCTTTAGTAGATGAGTCTTGAGTCTACGGTGTGGAGACACCGGAGCGAGAGTACAGGTACTCGTTAGAGAACGAGGGCACTGAGCGTGACCACCTCGAGTAGTCATTAGGAAGTCTACCTTCTCGTCAATGACTGACTCGATGCTGCAGTAGTGTGTCTGGTTCTTTGACCTGAGATGCATCGGCAGTTCACCTTGAGGGTGTTATAGTTTGACTACACCATTACTCGGTCTCCTAGCCATATGGAACCCTGAGGTGTATGTTGGCTATAGCATGTTCATTGTAGGAACTGGATTGCATCAAGATGGAATCTATCTACCTCGGTGGTAGAGGAGTAGCCCTATGATGATCATGAGAATCAAGTCCAGAAATCCATGGCCATGGTAGAGTGAAATAATAGAAAGAGTTTCTATTTAGATTTTCACATTGGACTCGAATCGAATGATTACATCATATGACAGAGACTAGGGTTTGACGAGTTCACCTTAACCCTAATCTGATCGGGGCTCAAGATAGAAGAACTGAATCACACAGGTAGCTGCACCAAGAGGTTCGCATTCAGCTCTGATGGGTTGCCACCATATACTGCTAGGTGTCACTGGTGGATTTTGGGAGCAATTAGAATGATTTAGATGATCGATCATTCTAGCTGTTCGAATCAGAAGAGTTCTGATCCATCGAAAGGAGTTTCGATGATGTCTATGATAGAGATCATGACATATCCCATTACCATACAGAACTGAACCTAACTGGGTCACACAAACAAGGGTTTGAATCTGGTGATCATCAATTGAACTGATCTAGTTCAATTGATCTGAATGAGATTCAATTAGGTTCAAGGAAATCGTGCTAGCACTCGATTGAACCTAACGTTCTTCTTTTACTATCATAAATAAGTTGTCCTGACTGAGCCAAAGGAGTTTGTGCTCAATCAGAGGCCTTCATATGGTCTGACTGGAGGTTGTCCAAGTCAGAATAGGTTGTCTTATTTGTAAGACATTACCTGCCATTTTTGGTCACCTGCCATTTCTTGTTCTTTGACTTTGGTCAAAAGTCTACCTTTGACTGGTCAAACATTGACCATTGACCCTTTGACTTTTGACCACATGTCATGCACCTATTGGAGAGCTGGTGGGGGCCTGTCCCCCTGCCAGAACCTGGCAAGGAGAAGGGCGCACGCCAAGGGTGGCGTGAGCCCAAGTAGGAGGCGCCTAGGAGTCCTTGTTGGACAAGGACTCCACCTCCCTTTTGGATTCCAATCAGAGTTCTACTAAGAATCCAGTTTGACTGGTCTTAGGCACCCTCTAAGGAGGAATCCAGGGGTCTCTATTCCAACCAATCAGATTTAGATCTGATTTCACAAAGGGTTGTGATTGGTTGAGAGGAAGAGGAGTTGGATCACAAGAGGTCTATAAATAAGACCCTGCGCCCAACCCTAATTCAAAGTGAATGCAATTGAGAAACCCCACGCCCCAAGGCTGCCTCTCCCCTCCTTCTCCATGCCATAGTCTCTTCTCCCCTTGCTCTCCACATCCAAAAGTGTTTTGGACTTAGGTTGGTGCGATTCAGATCAAGGAAAGGCGATCAAAAGCAAGAAGGCTGCGCTGCTGCAAAAGGACGACTGCAGATCTTCAAAAGAGTTTTGAAGATCCTCCAGATCAGATCCAGATCTAATTTTTGGAGGTGTGATAGAGAAGAAGAGGATCTCCAGATCCAACCCGAGTGGATACCGGTAGAGGCCAGGCGCTTGCGTGGCTTAGATCCAGAACCTTCCGCTGCAATCAGGATCATCTATAGGGTAATAGGATTACCCAAATCAGGTAAATTAAATTTGATTTAATTTATCTTGTTTTATTTTATTTATTAAAATAATAAGAATTAGATCTGAAATATATCAAGATCTGATTGAGATCAAGAGAAAATTTTTGAAATATATCTCTTGATCTAATCAGATCTGAACGAACCTGGACCGGGAAATCAGGATTTCCCTTCACTATGATGATTATGAGATCGAGTTCCAAAATCCATGGCCATGGTAGTCTAAAATAATAGAAAGGAGTTTCTATTAGTGTTTCATATCGAACTTAAATCAAACGATTCATTCATATGATGGGTGTTGGGTTTGATGAGTTCACCTTATTCCTAATCCCATCAGGACTTATGATAGAAGAATCCAATCACATAGGTAGCTACATCGAAAGGTTCATTTTTTGATTCTAATAGGTTGCCACCATATACTGCTAGGTATCACTGATGGATTTTGGGATCAGTTAGAATTATTTTAATAATCAAAAATTCTAATTGGATGAATCCAAAGTGTTTTGGTCCATCAAAAAGTATTTTGATGATGTCGACGATGGAGATCATGATATATCCCATTATCATACAGAACTGAATCTAACTAGGTCACACAAATAAGGGTTTGGATCTAGATGTCATCAATTGAGCTAACCTAGTTCGATTGATTTGGATTAAATCCAATTAGGTTCAAGGAAAACATGCTACCACACGATTGAACCTAATATTCTCCTTCTGTCATCTTTCTGGTTCATCTCAACTAAGCCAAATTGGATTTGGCTCATCTGAAAGCCTTGTATAGCTCTGTCCTAGTCTGACTGGCACTTTTTCAAGTCAGAAAAGTTTTGTCCTAATCTGATATAGACTTGTCCTAATCCATTGGATGGAAATAGGAAAAGATCTGCTAATTTCTGAAACTATTTGGACAAGGTTCATCCAGAAACTCTATAGGAATTTATTTTGATATGACTGAACCTTGTCCTGGCCTAATCAAGGTTGTCTTAAATCCTATTAGATGGGAACAAGGCAAATATTGTCTTTGCCAGATTAGGGCTTGTCCTAAAATCATGAGATGAAATTTGGACAAGCCTCTTCCAAAAATTCTAGATGGATTTTTCTTGATCTGACTAGACCAAGTCTTAACTTGATTAAGGCTTATTCTAACTTGATTAGGACTTGACATAAATCTATTGGATGCAACTTGAAAAGATTTTGTCCTAAATCCAATAAGATGGAAACAGGACAAGGGTCAAATGTTGACCTGATCATGCAGGAATTAAAGGATTGGTGCACGCCCCCTGCGAATTCTCTTGGCATGCACACCCTTGATGAGATTAATGTGGAGAGGAGGGCACACATCTCTCTTAGTGCACACCCCTAATGGATAGGCATGGGTAGTTACCCATTGGATTGAAGTTTGAATGGGTCAAAGTGCTTGAAACATTCAAGCTTCTGGGAGATAAACTTATCTCTACGCCAAGCCTCTTATCCAAAGTTTTTCCATGCCACATTTCTAATTTTTGTGTGACAAAATTCAGATTGAAAGTGGTGTGGGGCATGGAGATCAATGAAGAGTCCTTCTGCTTGTTGGCTTTGACCTGTTCAAAGTCACATGCGAAGGGACTCTTGACTAGGTCTATAAATAAGACCCAGCGCAAATTATTTGTGCATGAAAAATGATCTATGGCAAAGTCCTACCAAAATATTTATCTCCACACCTCCCACATCTAATCCTCTTCCTCTTCTCTATGCGCAAGAGTTGAGCAAAACCTACGAGCAAAGATCAAGTTCCGCTGCTGCAAAGATCAACGAGAGACGATGGTGTTTGTGAGACGAACGCGCAACCTTCAGAGTTCAATTTGAAGGCTCTATGGGAGGACACCACATTTGATCTTTTAAGATTAAATCTAGGAGGAGACTTTTAGATCTGACTTGAGTGGATAGTAGTAGAGACCGAGCATGTACACGGCTCAATCAGAATCTCGGATCAGTCGTCAGATCATCACAATGGGTAAATGATTTACCTGATCAACTGATAATTGTTATCACTATTTTTATTTTTACTTTTACTTCTAATTTTAGATCAATCTAACTAAATATGAGAACTCTCAGATTTGACTAGATCATAAAAAAATTTAAAAAATTATTCTATTATAAATTTGATCTGATTAGATACATCCTGCAGTAGGAAAACCTAGTTTTTCCTTCAATAGTCTCCGAAGAGTGACGAGCCAAGGAACCTGAGAAATCCAGTCAATCTGAGCTGATCCATACACTGTTTCCTCTACCTCATAGATCAAATAGGATTTTTCATCCTCCTAAGTGATACTTAGGTATTATTTCAGAGGATGTAAAGAAAATGTTCCTCATGGAAAATAGGGTTCATGATGATGATCCCAAAATCTATGACAAGATGATATCAGATATCAACACTAAGAAATAGCGAGAGGTAATGAAGTTAGAAATTAACTCAATGCACTCAAACCAAGTTTGGACCTTGACAGATCCACCTGAAGGTATTGTATCTATTAGCTGTAAATAGATCTTCAAGAGAAAGATAGATATAGATAGAAATGTAGAGACATTCGAAGCTAGATTAGTGGCAAAAGGGTATAGTTAGCATGAAGGCATTGACTATTAGGATACCTTCTCACCCATTGCCATGCTTAAATCCATCTACACATTGCTTGCTACCATAGTATATTTTGATTATGAAATATGGCTGATGGATGTGAAAATGGCATTTTTAAATGATATCTTGAGGAAGATATCTATATGGAATAACCACTTGGTTTCACTTCCAGTGATGGTGATCACAAAGTCTGCAAGTTGCAAAGGTCCATCCATAGACTCAAACAAGCATCTCAAAGCTAGAATGCTCAGTTCAATCATGTAATCAAATTATTTGGTTTCATCAAGAACGAGGACGAATTCTGTGTTCAAAAAGGTCAGTAGAAGAGCAACTGTCTTCCTCGTATTATACGTGGATGACATCCTCCTAATTGGAAATGACATTTCCTTATTGACCTCCATCAAAGTGTGGTTATCTAAGAAGTTTTTTATGAAAGATAAAAGAGGCATCCTTCATTTTGGGGATTAAGGTCTATAGGGATAGACCGAAAAGGATGTTGGGTCTCTCACAGAAGATGTACATAGAGGAGGTGCTAAAAAGGTTCAGCATGGAAAACTCTAAGAGGGAACTTATGCCGTTTAGACATGGCATTCATCTCTCCAAAAAGATGTGCCCCAACACATTGGAAGAGATTGAATGCATGAGCAAAATCCTTTATGCTTTGACTATAGGGAGCCTCATGTATGCCAAGCTATGTACACAACCTGATATCGCCCATGCTGTGAGTGTCACAAGTAGGTATCAGTTAAATCTAGGAGAAGAGCATTGGACTTCTATGAAATATATCTTTAAATATTTAAGAAGGACCAAGGATATATTTTTGATCTTTGGTAATGGCGAAGTCAAGGTTCAGGGGTATATAGACTCATACTTTATGTCTGATATAGATAATCGAAAGTCAACATCTGAAAATCTATTCCTGGGCAATGGTAGTGCTATAAGCTGAAAGAGTTCCAAGCAGATAGTGATAGCTGACTCCACCATGGAAGCAGAGTATATCACTACCTCAAAAGCTACAAAAAAAGCATTCTGGTTCAAGAAGTTTGTTAAAAAAGCTCGAAGTGATGCCATCCCTCTGTATTATGAAAACAATGGTGCCATAGCCCTAGCTAAGGAGTCGAGATCTCATCAGAAATCCAAGCACATCGAGTGGTGGTTCCACCTCATCCGTGAATACGTTGAGAAGAGATATGTCGAGGTCAAGAGAGTCAACACCGTAGATAATGTGGCTGACCTATTGATGAATCCTTAGAGCCAACAGAAGATCAAAGCCCATCTTGAGAAGATGGGACTTAGATTTATAGCCAATTGGCTTTAGATTAAGTGGAAGTTTGTTAGATGTGTACCCTAGAAGCTAGATTGGTTGATACTTGTAAATACTTACTAGAGACATTTTTATAATTTTGACTTATAATTAATAAAAGAATTATTATTCTATCATATTTGTGTATTAAAGTATCTATGATACATCTATTAAGTTAATGGGGATGATAAGATATATTCTCAAGAGTTAAGAATTTAAGGCATGTGTTAGCATAATTAACTCATAAACTGCTTCTGATCATAGGATCATCATGAGGATGGTGATTGATCCAGAAGATTGGTGTATGATCGATTTCTTAGAAAAGATGAGTCTTGAGTCTATAGTGTGGAGACATCGAGTGAGAGTACAGGTTCTTGTTAAGAACAAGGGCGCTGAGCATGACCATCTCGAACAATCATAAGGGAGTCTATCTTCTCATCAATGACTAGCTTGATGCTGCAGTTGTGTATCTGGTTCTCTAACCTGAGGTGCATTGATAGTTCACCTTAAGTGTGTTATAGTTTGACTATACCATAACTTGATCTCCTAGCCATTTGGAATCCTGAGGTGTGTGTTGGCTATAGCATGTTCATTGTAGGAATTGGATCACACCAAGATGGGATCGATCAACCTTGATAGAGGAGTAGTACTATGATGATCATAAGATCGAGTCCTAAAGCCCATGGCCATGGTAGTGTCATATAATAAAAATGAGTTTCTATTAAGATTTCATATTGGACTTGAATCAAATGATTCAGTTATATGACAGGTGTTGGGTCTAACGAGTTTACCTTGACCTAGATCCTATTGAGACTCATGATAGAAGAACCCAATCACATAGTTGGCTCCACTGAGAGGGTTATATTCAGTTCTAATAGGTTGCTACCATATACTGCTACGTATCACTACTGGATTTTGGGATCAATTAGAATTGTCTTGATGATTGACTATTCTAACTGGGTGAATCAGAAGAGTTTTGATCCATTGAAAGATGTTTCGATGATGGAGATCATGATATGTCCTATTACCATATAGAATTGAACATAACTAGGTCATACAAACAAAGATTTGGGTCTGAATGTTATTAATTAGGCTAATATGGTCTAATTGATTTAGATTAGATCCAATCAGATTCAAGAAAATTATGCTGGTACATGATTAGACCTAACTTCCTATGGACTTCTTGGTTGGTCTGCACTCAGTCAAATTTGATTTGACTTGTCTAGGAACCCTGTATGAGTTTGTCCTAGTCTGACTAGACCTTGTCCTGGTTAGATCAGAGCTTGTCCTAATTAGATTAGGGCTTGTCCTAATCCCATATGATGGGAATCAGGACAAGGGTCGTTTGACCTAGTCTTTACGGAAAAGAAAGGAGAGGCCATGCGCCTCCTAGAGTTTATCTTGGGGCACACACCCCTAGATAGATTTTGCATGGAGAATGAGGATGCACGCCTCCTCTTGGCATGCACCCTTAGTGGATATACATGGGGTTTATCCATTCAAAGAGTTTGAATGGGTCAAGATGTTTGAAAAGGTTCAAACTCTTGGAGATTTGATCTTTGTGTCTACCCACTCTTATCCATTATTTGTCACACCATCTATTCTCCTATTTTGTGTAACAAAATGAAAAATTAATTCAGATATGGCATAGAGGCTAGAGAAGAGTTCTTCTACTTTAAGCAAATTGATTGCTTAAAGCCCTAGGACTCTAGGGTTCTAGTTATGTCTATAAATAGATGTGCTGCCCAAGGGTTTTTGTAATTTGATGCACCATGCCTAGGCTCTGTCTCTCCCTCTACCCTCCATGCCTACCCTCCCTCCTCTTCTCCCTCTTCTCCATGCCCAAGGGTTGGGCTAATCAGCCGACCAGCACTTGGAGAATCAAAGTGCTGTTGCTGCAAAGACTGTGTCAAGAGTTTTCAAATAGTGTGATGATCAAGCTGCTGCCAGAGATCAGATCAACGACGCACCTGAGAAGTTCCAGATCTAATATTTTGAGATCAGATCCAAAAGATGGAGACCTCTAGATCTGACCTGAGTGGACACTAGTAGAGGCTCGGCATGTGCGCGGCTATAATCAGAACCTTCATCGATGATCAGATCATCACTGTGGGTGAATTGTTCATCCAAATCAAGTGATATTTGATATCACATTTTATATTTTAATTTTAGATTAATCTAATCAGATCTGAGAATGATCAAATCTAATTGGACCTTAGGTTTAAAAGTTTTAAAATTCTACTGCATGACCTGATCTAATCAGGCCAATTCTGTAGTAGTTCCTTCGGTCCTAACGAGAGTGAAGACCCTTACAAGGGATATGAAAGCTTCTAATTTTTAAGACAGGAGGTTAACCTCGTTAAATGAGGATGGAGATCCTTATGAGGGATATGAAGGGCTTTGATTATTAAGATAAAAGGTTAACCTCATTAGGAATCGGAGGAGAACCTCATCCTAATGAGGGTAAAAACCCTTACAAGGGATATGAAGACCTCCATTTATTAAGATAAGAGGTTAACCTCATTAGGAATAAGAGAAAAATCTTATCCTAACAAGAGTGAAGACCCTTACGAGGGATATGAAGGCCTTCAATTATTAAGATAGGAGGTTAATCTCATTAGGAATAAGAGAAGAACCTTATCCTAATGAGATTGACCATTATAAGGGATATGAAGGCCTTTGGTTATTAAAATAGGGCGTTAATGTCATTAGAAATAGGAGGTGAACCTCGTCCTAATGAGGATGAAGATCCTTATGAGGGATATGAAGGCCCTTACGAGAGAAAAGAAGGCCTCTAGTTATTAAGATAAGTGGTTAATCTTATTAGGAATAGGAGGAGAACCTTATCCTAATGAGGGTGAAGACCCTTATGAAGGGTATGAGGACCTCCGATTCATAAATGGGAGGATAAATCTATTTCTATGCAAGTTTGAAAAATTCTAATGAAGTCTTTGTAAGGTTTCTAGCTCAATTATTGAAACTTTTTCAAAAATCTATTTCTAGCTCAATTATTGAAACTTTTTCAAAAATTAATGCAGTGAAAATTTAAAATTAATCTAATTAATTTTAAAATCTAATGATCATATCATTAAAAACCCTACAACAAGGATCTAAATATGATGTACATGCATTTAAAATCTAAAACTAATTTGTATGTAGTAAAATAATTTTACTACTACTACTTGTATTCAAAACATAATATCTTGCATGGATAGCCAAAATCTACAACTGAATCACCATTGGGGAGGACCTCTCATCGCAACACAGCCACATAGGTTGTCTGAGCTCCACGGATGGTCCACACAAGGTCTTGATCCCGATCGGCTCGTCCCGAGTGTTAGCTCAATGTCGGAAGCTATGATGACTGATTTTGACCGAATAGCTTTGATCTTCTTCCATGAGCTCTTTGGATGCTCTGGATCACTAGCAAAAGTTGAAGAGAGATAGACGAGGCTCTCCTAAAATTTTTGTGGGCTTATGACTCTCGTACCTCATCAAAAACCTTTTCGAATCCTTGGTCGAAACCCTAGGGTAGCACACTCACCCAACCCTATGCCTCTCTATTTTTTTTTTCTTTCTCTTAGGAAATTTTTTGACTTTTCTCTGTGCACACTTGGCATGGTTCACAAAGGAAAGGTGTCTTCTTTAGATCTTACACATCTCCCAACTCAAATTTACTTTTAATGTGCGCCAACCAAAGTAGATAGCATGTGGAGGGATAAGATCAGGTGGTTGCTCATTTGAATTCAAACTCCATTTGAATTCAAATGGTAACCAACCTGATTTTATCCACTTGGGATGTGAGAAGGCTAGGCATGTGTCCCCTTGTGTGTGGGAAATGTTTCATGAGAATCTCATTCTTGTAGAAATTTAAATGGGCATAGGAAAGGTGAGGTGGTGCAGGAAGACTAGTCAAATTAGTCTTAAACCAATCTTATCCGATTAAGACCAACTCAAACAAATTTGGCTAGGCCTAATTAGACTAGATTAAACCTAACTTATTTAGGCTTAATTAGGCTTAGTTAAATCCTAATTAATGTTAGGATTTGATGTCTCGAATTCGACACATAGCAGAGGAGAATCAAATCATCAAGTAATCAAGCTGGCTTGGATATAGGGTCGAGTTGGCTCGGACTGAGATTGAGCTGGCTTAAACTGCAATCGAGCTGGCCCTTTCAGATAGATAGAAAGTAAAAGTTCAAGCGAGACACAATCGAGCCAGCTCAATGGAGACAAACAGAATAGGATGGGGTTTTCTGTTTAGACTTAGATTGTGATTAATCCAAAGGATCTATGAGAGTTGCACATGGACCATAGGATCTAGCGAGCACTAAGGGCTACAGTCATGATCTAAAGGTTGGAAAATATTCGAAGACTCCATCAAGATTATGTTCAACTCATATTAGAAGAAAGAGCCCTATTATGACTCCTGTAAACTACTGAGAAGAGGATTCTCATCCTATTTAAAGGACTGAGGTATTGTGGAGCAGGTGGTGGCGTGTATGGCATGATAGGCATGTAGAGAGGCTTAGGCAGCCATCGAGAGGAGCTTGATAGAGTGTCGAGTATGTGCAGCCCATTAGAGAGAGAAATAATAGGTGCATAGCATCTGACATGGAGGCTGTGAGGATAGAGTATTCTATAGCTTCTGAGGGTCTCCTTGGGATTCTAAGAGAGCTTTTATGAGGTAACTTTTAGTTGAGAGAGATTTATGTATAGTGAGTTGAGAGTGCATGTTCTCCTCTTGTGCTTATTTTTTTTCTTTCATAGTGGAGCTTTGCATGCCCCATAGAGGCAAGCCTTTGGGCTGATCCACGTACTTGATTGTGTTCTTATTTTATTTTCTTCTTTCTTTCTATCATAATATCTCGATACTAGATCCTTAACAAAGTGGTATCAAAGTAGCTGATATCCCAATAATTAAAATAAGAATTAATTAAGCACAACTCCTAATCAAATCAAGGATCAAATCTCCTCGATGATTAGGTCATCACATTACCTAATCAGTTCAAACCCAATTGAATCCAACTAAATTGAACTTGATCCAAAACTCATTACTAAATCAAATTAAGTTAATTAGTAATTAAATTATTAATTAAATCTCTCATAAATATAGAGTCTAAATCTAGTAAGTATCTGAGTAATAGAGTCCCATCCAAATAAGACTCTTGATCGAAGAGTCCCAAACTAGTGGGACTCTTGACCCTAGTGTCCTAAATGTGTGGAACTTGTGAACATAGAGTCTCAGAAAGTGGGACTCTCAATCACAGAGTCCCAGACAAGCAAGACTCAGAGTTTCAAAATAGTAGGACTTTTGGTCACAGAGTCGTAGTCTAGTGGGACTCTTAACTATAGAGTCCCAATCCAGGACTCTTCATCAGTCATCAGAGGTAGGAACATCTAATGTATATGACCTCAAAGGTTTGAACCTAGGCTAGTAGCATAAGAACCACTTTTTATACTAATCGATGTGGCCATCTAGTAATGATACCTGATGATTGGATAGGTCAAATAGACGCAATCGCAATATTCAAAACCTATGCAAATATGGTTATCGCATAATTCATCCCTTTGACCTATATCTTTAGGATGACTTAGAGTTAAACTATCAACTCTGAAAATACATCCATATCATATCTCAATGTAATCAGTCTTGTTACTCCTCACTAGGACTACTCTAGCCAAGACTTTGCTAAATTAAAATATAATTGAACACAGCTCCTGAATCTAGAGTGGTTAATCTTATCTTGATTCACACACCAACTCTTCTAGTATTTGACTATGCCCAGAAACATTCCATCACTAAATTAGAAATTCAAATAGTTCGGCATCAAAGCATAGTAAGTTGCTTGAAAGTCACCGTGGTGATCTCAGGTTGGATGGACACTTATACCCATATTCTATCGAAGCAAATCTTGATAGTAGAAAGGCTCTGGAGTTGGTCACATTTAGTGTAGATGTACCCTACATCTCACTTGTATACCATAGCAGTATCTCCACACTTCTTGGTTAAGAGGACAACTAGCCCATATGGCATACAATAACCTACACTTGATAAACATTGTTGGCCTTGGTAATAATGTATCATTTGGTTATGAATAGGTTTAAGGACTAAATGATGAATCCTACTTTGTTGATTCTAAATAGTCTTAAGGACTTCACCATAACACAAGAGTTCATTAGAAGATTGAAAAAATTTATGATGAACAATGGCAAAATGACATTTATTTATAATTCAGATACAAATATAAGAAATAGCTCAACCATTAACAAGCTGATGATTGGCTTTAGAGCACTATTCACCATAATGACTTTAATGAATGGGTTGGTTAGGTTCTCCTTTTCTTCGATCATCCAAAGATCGACATCACCTCGATCTACGATCTTCTGAACAAGATGGTAGCGACGTAGAATATGCTCCATCCACTGGTGTGCCTTCAATTCCTTCACCTAAGCAATAGTTCCAGAGTTGTCATAGTAAAGTAGAATTGGACCATCAAAGAAGGGTGCCACTCCAAGCTCGGTGATAAATTTTCTTAGCCACACTGCTTCTTTGACAGTATCTGATGCAGTGACATACTCCTCCTTACAAATTGAGTCAGCCATAGTGTGCTGCTTGAAACTCTTCCAGCAGATAGCTCCATCGTTAAAGGTAAACACATATCCTAACATACTTTTGTTGTCATTATGATTAGACTGAAAAATAAAGTTTGTAAACCCCACAAGTCTCAAATCTGATTCACCATAAATAAGCCACTAGTCCTTAGTATTTCTTAAATACTATAGGATTATTTTAACAACCTTCCAATGGTTCTCCTATGGATCAGACTAGTATTTACTCACTGTCCATGTGTGTATGCCACATCTAATTTCATAAATATCATGATGTACATGATAGAATCTACTATCGAAGCTTATGAAATTTTACTTATATACTCTCTCTTTTGAGGTGTTGTCAAATAATCTCTCTTCAGGAGAGAAATTTCATGGCCTATCGGTAGATAACCTTTATTAGAATTCTCCATGCTAAACCATTTCAACACAGTGTTTATGTATATGGACTGGGATAACTCGAGCAATCTCTTAGATCTATCTTTATAGATTTTCATCCCTAGGATGTAAGAAGCTTCTTTGAAGTCCTTCATGGAGAAAGATGACGACAACCAGATCTTTATTTCCTATAATGAAGGAATATCATTTTCAATTAAGAGAATATCATCGACATACAACATAAGAAATACAACTGTGGGATCATTAGCCTACTTGTATATGCATGGCTCTTCTCCATTCTTAACGAAGTCATACATTTTGATCATCCTATTAAAATGTATGTTCTAACTTTGAGATGTTTGCTTTAGTCCATAAATGAATCTTTAAAGCTTGCACACCTTAGACTCATCTGTGGATGTGAATCCTTCAGGTTGTATCATATATATCTCTTCGTCTAGTTCTCTATTCAGGAAAGCTATCTTCACATCCATCTACCAGATTTCATAGTTTAGATGGGCAGCTATCGCAAGCATAATCTGAATGAACTTAAGCATTTTCATAAGAAAAAATATCTCATCATAGTCCATACCATAATATTGATGATATCCCTTGGCAACCAGATGGGCCTTATAGATCTCCATCTCTCTGTCTATGCCCCTTTTTCTCTTGAAGACCCATTTACAATCTATAGATTTTATTCCTTTAGATGGATCAACCAATGACCACACATCGTTGACCTTCATGGACTATATTTTGGATTTCATGGTCTCAAACCATTTCTTAGAGTTGGATCTCTGTATTGCATCCATGTAGGTGATCGGATTCTCATCATTCTCATCAAGTTTAATAGGATCATCATCTCAGACCAAGAAACCATAGTATCTATCCGACTGACGTGGTACTCTACTAGACCAACTTAAGGATGTAAGTACAATAGGCTCCGAGTTTGATCTAATCAAATCCGATTTAGGTTCAGCTATATGTGTCAGCTTTTCTACCGGTCCAACTTCCTTAAGTTTGATCTTAAAGTCACTAGTTCCTTCATCAAGGAACTCCTTTTTCAAAAAGATTATCTTAAGGTAGACAAACACCTTTTGCTCATCAGCTAGGTAAAAATAATATCCTTTAGTCTCTTTTGGATATCCTATAAAATTATACTTATCAGACCTAGGTCCAAGCTTGTTTGTCACTAAACATTTGACATAAGCTGGACACCCTCAAATCATAAAGTACGAGAGTACTGGCTTGCGCCCTATCCATATCTCATATGGCATTTTAGCTACAAACTTACTCAAAATCCTATTTAGAATATAACAAGCCGACTCGAGCATATATCCCCACAAGGAGATCGATAGACTGGCAAATCTCATCATAGATCAAACCATGTCTAATGGAATTTGATTTCTCCTTTTAGACATACCATTATGCTGTGGTATTTCAGGAGGAGTCCATTGGGAGAGAATCCCATTCTTTCCTAGATATGTTTGAAATTTACTAGAAAGGTACTTACCCTCTCGATCAGATCGAAGAATTTTAATACTCTTTCAAGTTTGCTTTTCTACCTTATTATGGAATAGTTTGAATATTTCAAACAACTCTGACTTATGTTTTATCAAGTAGACATTCTCATACCTAGATAAATCATCAGTGAATGTCACGAAGTAGAAATATCCACCTCTAGCACTTGAGCTCATGGGTCCACATACATCAGAATGTACTAGACTCAGGAGTTCACTAGCTCATTCACCTTTTTCAGTAAAAGGTGACTTGGTCATGTTCTCAAGAAGACAGGACTCATAGGTTAAAAGTGAGTTACAGTCACTGACTTTAAGAATTTTTTCTTGAGCCAACATATTTATTCTATTCTTCTTAATGTGACCTAGCCTACAGTGCCTAAGATAGACTTCAGATACATCATTTATTCTAGAGCATTTACCAAAAGACTGAACCATGTTAATAGGCCATAATGTAATATAAATATCATTATTCAATTATCCAACATAAATCATAACATCATTCAGAATGATATTACAAAAACAAAATTATTAAAAATTCATAACTGCTCTTGGCCAAAAAATCTAAAGAAATAACATTCAACAAAAAGCTTGGACAATAATGACATTCATTCAGAACAACAATATAAGAATTGATTACAAGGTTCATGATTCTTAAAGCTAGAATTGAAACTTGTCTTTCATCTTCAATGTTCAGGAACCTCTCACGTTAATCAAATCTCCTACTGACTTGCAAATCCTGCATTGAATTACAAATATGATAAAGGCTTTCGATATCTAATACCCAGGTAGTAGGATCACATATTAAAAAGTTGCAAGGTGTTATCATATAATTACCTTATCTAGCAACTGCTTATTTTTTTCTCAGCCTATTCGGATCTATGAAAGTAATGTACTGAGGATAATTTTTCTTCTAATGCCCTAGCTTCTTATAAGAAAAGCATTCTAGCTAGCTTTGGTCGGGTTTGGGTTTCTTGGTCTGATCCTGTGCAGACATTTCGGCATGCGGCTACACCTTCTTACGCTTCTTCTTCTTATTCTTCTTTTCTTTCTTAAACGATCGATGACTAGAAGAAGATCCTTCCACTACATTCACCGACTTCTTGTAGAGCTGGTAATCATTCTCAAAGTTCTATAGTAATCCCAGCAAACCATGGTAGTTAGCTATAGACTTTATCATTCTAAAATGGTAAGGAAGGGAAGGAAGGACCCGGGTAAAGAGCTCAGGATCGCATCCTTCACAAGCTACCCATGTAACAAAAAGCCTAGCTTACTTAGGCGCTCAATCATCTTGATCATGTATAATATATGATCGATGACTGATGTCCCATACCTTATCCAAGCATTGAAAATAGCACAACTAGTCTTGTGCCTCTCAACATCGTCAGGCATGTCAAAGAAGTTGTTCAATATTTGAAGCATCTCCTATGGTAGGGCATTTTCAAATCTATAACTAAACTCATCATTTTCTGTTGCTAGCATGATGCATCAAATAGTAGTGCAGTCGTTGAGCCACTTCTAATAAGTATCTTGGACCACCCCTCTAGTGTTAGGAGCTAGCTCCTCAAGTGCTAGATTTATCAAAATATACAGAATTCACTCATGCTCAAGGACTATTTTCAACTTTTGATATTAGCTATTGAAGTTAGCTTCCATAAGTATGTCATTATCTAACAATGACCGGAGTAATAGGGTAGTGGCCATAGCTGCACAATAAAGAAAAATAAAAATCTAATTAGTATATGAATTATTAAGCCTAAAGATTTGAACTTTAGTGTAAAGGTTCATGTACTATTTTATATGAACTGGTAACCTCTACCTCTAATTCAAAGAATTATCTTAATTTCATAGTGGATACTAGAATCCACACAGACTACACACAAGTCTGACTTTAGCCGATCAAATCATGTGCACCTATAGGTAGATTCATAATCAATTATTTCTCTAAACAACTTTTAATAATTTTAATTTTGCTTCAAAAGCCTAATCAGCAGGCTTTGGCCTCCACTGAAAAGGTCTAGTTAGGTTCAACCATTAACATGATCATATTTGGTGCATCTAACTAACAAATGATCAGGCCCGACTTTGATCGGCCAACCTGACCACCATTAGAAAGATACAACCGAATCATCATATTATAAATGATAATTTCATTAATCAATAAGCACCAGGCCTTTGGACCTCCAATGATTATTAAACTAATGGATCCATTATCACTCAAGTTAATGGTAGGCTATGACTTAGTTATCACCACAACTATATCATTTTTAAGAACCTAATAATTTTAGAGGATTTGATTAAGTCATGTTAAGAAGAGAAGAGAAGACTAACCAGCCAATTTTGATCCTCCCACTGACTTCACTAAGTTAGATAAAAAAGGACCTAATTCAAGCCAGCATTAAGAGAGCCTAAATTAGTCACACTAATTTACCTAATTGACATGGGTGAGCCTAAATCATCAAATAATTGAATCAAAACCTAATTCATCAGGTTGGTTAGGTAAGTAAGATCAGTAGAAGGGATATGTCGTTAACTCATCAAAGATCAAATTAGTGCGAGTAACTTCCAATTAAAAACCACTATTCTAGACTACCAAACTTACCTTAGACACCAACTGGTTCATTAGTTTCAATTTGATCAACCTAGTAATTTTGGGTTCAACCATATAGCCATGAATCAAGTCCATTTGGTTCTCATTAAAGACATGGACTTGACCAACTACAACTATTGTAATTGAGTCTAAAGAGTCCTTGACCTAATCTAAATCAATATTTGGTTAGATTTGATCAATTACTCTAATTTAGTCCATTCTTTAACTAATCTTAGGTCTAACCCAATTAATGGATCTAATTCATCTAACCAAATAACCCAAAAGTTTATGCTCATGACTTAGGATCTTTAATTCACAATTCTAGATCCTGATTCATAACTCTTAATTTTTAATTAAGTTTTGAAATGATGGGTTGGGGTTCGGCATTTCAAAAATATTTTTTAAAATTTTGAAAGATTCTTTATATTCTGACACTGTTCACTAAATTGGTCGACTCATTTCAAAAATAGGTCGGCTCATTTCATAAACAGCTACTAGTTGTAGGTTTTATAAATAATACATAAAAATCATGAATCTAAATTTAGATCTAATCTAACACATTGATGATTAACATAGATCAAAACTATTTTAGAAATTATTTCACTATTTATCTTCAGGAATGAGTTCAAGATTACTGTCATAAGAGATTTCTATTAAGTGGGAGGAGATGGCCTTTAAACCATTCTTATCCCATATGACTGGATGGCTTGGTGGTTCATTCAAGCTCGATTACTAGGTACTCGAAAAGAATACATATCAAAGATGCTAATTTTTAAATTTTAAAGCGTATAAATCGCATTTATCAACCTAGTGCTCTGATACCACTAATGGAGTCTTTGTAGGATTTCTAGCTCTATTTTCAAAATTCTTTTGAAAATTAATGCAATGAAAATTTAAAATTAATTTAATTATTTCAAAAGTTAATGATCATATCACTAAAAGACCTATAATAAGGATCTAAATATGATGTATATGCATTTAAAATCTGAAACTAATTTGTATGAAGTAAAATAATTTTACTCCTACTATTTGAGTTTAGAACACAATATCTTTTGCTGGTAGTCAAACTCCACAACTAAATCACCATTGGAGAGGTCCTCTCATCACAACATAATTACGCAAGTCATCTAGCCTCCACAGATGGTCCACATAAGGTCCTCATCTCGATCGGCTCCTCTCGAGTGCTAGCTCGATGCCGAAAGCTTCAACGGCTAATTTTCATTGAATGGCTTCGATCTCCTTCCACAGGATCTTTGGATGCTCTGGATCACCAGTAGAAGTAGGAGAGAGGTAGAGGAGGCTCTCTTAAAATTTTTATGGGCTTACGACTCTTGTAGCTCATAGAAAACCTTCCTAAACCCTAGGTCAAAACCCTAGGGCAGCACCCTAGGGCAGCACACTCACCGAACCCTGCGCCTCTCTAATTTTTTTCATTCTCTCCAAAATTTTTTTGACTTTGCTCATGCACACTTGGGGTGGTTCATGAAGGAAAGGAGTGTTCTTCAGATCTTATGCATTCCCCAACTTAAATTTACTTTTAAATGTGCGCCAAATAGAGTAGATAGCATGTGGAGGGATAAGATCAAGTGGTTGCTCATTTGAATTCAAACTCCATTTGAATTCAAATGGTAACCAACCTGATATTATCCACTTGAGGTGTGATAAGGCTGGGTGTGCAGCCTCTTGTGCATGGGAAATGTTTCACGAGAATCTCATGCAGGGAAATTAGACCCTCACTCAGATCGATGTTGTCATTGATGATTAGCCAAGCAATAAGGAACAAACTCCTAGAATCAATGTGGAAGCAAAACTAATGAATTCAAGAAAGAAAAGAGAGGAAGAGAACACATGAATTTTTGGATGAAAAGAGCTTTTATTTTCTTATATTCAGCATCATTCCAATCCTTAACCCATTTCTAATATAAATACTTTACAAAAGGATCAAGCCTTGAGCTTATAGAAAAACTCTCCAAATCCAAACAACCTATGTACACAAAACTGATCTCGCGACACTGAGCTGGATAACCTGTGACTAGATTAGCTCAGTCTGAGACTAAGCCAATCCAATTATATACCATGCCAGCAGTCCTGAAAATACTGCTTTCTATTTGAATTTTTTCTGAGATATAGCCGACCCAATCTTGGACTGAGCCTACCTAGCCCCCAACTTAGCTAACCCAGTTTCAGGGTGAGCCAGCTAAGTTTCTACAACTTGCTTATTCAGATTGATTTCTCTGTTGGCTTGCTTCCATCTTCTCATGACCTTTCTTCTCATGTTTCTAAGACTTGGGAGCACCATACCTAAGCTCACATTCTCCACCATGGCACTTTCAAGTCCTTGTGAACTCATCTCTTCCTTATAGACCCATCCATGCCATATGCATCTAAAACTATCTCTAAAGAGTACCTTCGTGAGTGCATCAGACTGATTCTCCTTTGTATAGACCTTCATTAGTTCAACTTTACCTTCTTCCACCAACTCTCTAATTCTATGGTACCTCAAATCTATATGCTTTGTGTGCGCATGATAGACTGGGCTCAATGTAAGCAGCAGTGCACTCTGACTGTCACTATATAGTATAACCTTGCTCTGCTTCACCCCCATCTTAATAGTCAGCCTCCCACGCCAAAGAGATTTTTTTGCAGCCTCTGTAATTCCAATGTACTTGGCCTCTATGGTAGATAAGGCCATGATTGGTTGAAGAATTGATCTCCAAGACACCAGTCCACCAAACATGCAGAAAAGATATCCAATAGTAGACCTCCTTGTATCAAGATCATCTGAATAATTCACATCTACAAACCCTTCCAAAGGACCTGAACCTTCACATATCTTCATAGATTATTCTTCAAATCCTCTCAGCTGTCCACCAAACACCAAACCATAGTCCCTTGTTCCATATAGATATCTCAACATCCACTTCAATGCTTTTTAGTGCTCCTTTCCAGGATTAGCCATATATCTACTAATAGAGCTCACTACATGTGCTATATCTGGTCTACAGTATATTATAGTGTACATCATACTGCCTACAATATTTTTATAAGAGACTATCCATGTACTCTTTCTTCTCTTTTGATTGGAGTTTTCGATATTTGGAGAGAGATATATGGCTCGATAATGATGTCTCTACAGGTTTGGCCTTCTTCATTTCAAACCTCTCCAGAACTTTCTGAATATATCCTCCTTATGACAAAAGCAGTTCTTTATATCTATCTCTGCAAATCTCCATTCCAAGGATTTTTTTTGCTGGACTTAGATCCTTCATCTCAAATTCTGCTGATAATGTCATTTTCAGCCCTTTCATAGTTTCCATACTCTTGCTAGCTATGAGCATATCATCTACATACAGTAGTGGGTACAAGACATCCTCCTAATCTACATCCTTAATATAGATACAACAGTCATGTTCACATCTAATAAATTCCAAGCTTAAAACAAAGCTATCAAATCTATGATACCTCCAATGAGAAGATTATTTTAGGCCATACAGTAACCTCCTAAGTAAATGCACCTTCTCCTCTTATTCAATCTCCATAAAACCATCTGACTGCTTCATGTAGATTCTTTCCTCCAAAGTTTCATGAAGAAAGGTCGTCTTCACATCCATCTATTCTAATTCTATGTTATGTTATGCCACCAATGATAGCAAAATCGGAATAGATGTATGATGCACCACAGGAGAAAAAATTTCTATGTAATCAATTCGTTCCCTTTGTGAGTATCCCTTTGCTACCAGCTTTGCATTGAATTTAACTCCATCTTGCTCTGAAGGTGTCTCCTTCTTAGTGAACACCTACTTTGAGCCAATAGGTCGAGCACCTTCTGAAAGATCCACTAGCTACCATGTCTGATTTTTCTTCAGTGATTTCATCTCCTCCATCATGACTTGCATCCACGACTCATGGTCTTCTCTCTTCATGGTTTTTGCATAGTTTTCTAGATCTCCATTAGTGATCATGAAAGCATAGAAGATAATCTCATCAATGTCATATCTGACTGATCTTCTAACAACACATTGGGACTTGTACAAAGCCATTCCCACTGGCATATTGCTCCTACTTGATGTCTGTGGCTGCTCCTGCACATCTAACTGAACAGCTGGCTCTTCATGCTGATTTTCAATCTGAGTCAAAACTTTCTACCCAGCTCCATCTCAATAGAAACATTCCTATAAGAGGACATAAACTACATGCCATCTATCTCTGACTGGCTGTCATTGTTCACCTTCATTTCTTCAGTTACTCCTATACTCCCAGACCTCTCCAAGATGCACTTTTGTTCAAAAATAACATCCCTACTGATCACTACCTTTTGTGCTTCAGGATTCCATAGCAGATATCCCTTGACTTCTTGTGGATACCCTATGAATATCATTTTTTGAGATTTAGGATCCAACTTGCACCTCTCGATTGCCTCCACATGTGCATAGGTCGGGCAACCAAAGATCTTTAGGTGGCCAAACTCTATCTTCTTTCCACCCCAAACCTCCTCTGGAATGCCTTCATTCAGCTTGTGATGTGGAGACCTGTTGACAAGAAAATAAGAAAAAAACTAAAGCATCATCCCAAAAAGATTTTGGAAGTGATGTCTGCAGTTTCAAACACCATACCTTCTCGATCTGTGTCTGGTTCATCCTCTCCCTATGTAATAGTATTTGATGTCATTTTTCTCATAGTACCTCCTAAACTCTAGCTTTGTGTACTTTCCTTCATTATCTGATCTTAGACACTTTACTTATCTTCCTGACTCATTCTTAACTTTATCTCTCTAGGCTCTGAACTAGGAAAATACCTCTAATCTCTTTCTAATCAGATAAACCTGCACCTTCTTTAAGTAATCATCAATAAAAGCAATAAAATACCTTGCCCCACCTCTAGCTAATATAGGAGCCGATCCCCACACATCTGAGTGTCCTAAGTCTAGCACTCCTTTGCTGCACTTGGTACTGTTGGCAAATTTCATCCTTGCTATTTACCAAAAATGCACGACTCACATAAATCAATGCCCTCCCTCAGGTTGGGATCATCCCTCTTCTGCTAAGTCCTGTAAGCCCTCGATTACTCATATGATCCATCCGATAGTACCACAGTCGATATAAGAGCTATTCCTCCTGTAACATAGCTAGCACCTCTACACTATCATTCACAACTGATCTTCCATTCTATAAAGATTATTGCTCAGTCTTCTATCTCTCATCACCACCAAAGCTTTCCTGAAAGTTTTCAGACATTTACGACTAGTCAGGCTACTAAAAGCATAACTCTACTCCTGCAAGTAGCCCAAAGAAATCAAATTCTTTTTTAGCTTTAGTATATGCCCGACATTTGATAATATACAAATGATCTCATCATATATCCTCACCTTAATTGAGCCAATTCTAATTACTCTACATGGATGATCATCTTCAAGGTTGATACTTCCACCATCGATCTTCTGATAGGTAGCAAACCACTTTCGATGAGAAGTATAGTGGTGTGAGCATGTTGAATCCAATATCCACATAGTATCGCACTCTATGGATCTATTTGATACAACTAGCAGATCTTTTTCACTACTCATAGAAGCTGTATCATCATTCTTGCTGACCTTCTCTTTTTCTAACTTCAAAAGAGGATAATTTCTCCTCAAGTATCTAGGCTGATGATATTTATAGTATTTCAATGTATTCTTCTAATCTCAAAACTTTGATCTGCCCTTGGATTTCTCTCTTGCCTTCTTCATTGATCTTTTCTGTCTTTCATTCATAGCCAAGACCTCAAACTTAGGATCTCTCTTATAGATCTTTTTTCTCTACTCGTTTGATCTGAGCACACCAACAACCTCTTTATAGTTTGAGATCTTCTTTCCATAAACTAAAGTTATTATGAAACCATCATAAGAATTCGAGAGAGAATAAAATAGTAGCAATGCTCGATCTTCCTCGTCGATCTACACATCCAAACTCATCATCTCAGAACACACCTAATTAAACCTTTGGATATGTGCAATAAGATTTTCACCTTTAGGTATCCTCAGACTGTATAATTATTTCTTCAACCATAGCTTGTTGGTCATGTTCTTCTCCATGTATGTGTTCTCCAGTCTCATCTAGAGCCTCTTTGCCATGGTCTTTGTGCAAACCTCAGGCAATACTTGATCGGCCAAGTACATTCTAATTGTGCTAAAAGTAATTTTCTTTAGCTCTTTCCAATCCTCAGCACTAATCTTTTCTATCCTTTCTCTTACCAAGATCTTATAAATCCTCTACTAAATCAATAAGTCCTTTACCCTTTGCTGCCATAAGGTAAAATTTTTCTTAGCATCGAACTTCCCAAAATCCATCTTGAATCCACTTGATCCCATGACTATAATCAAGTTAAGAGCAAAACCCTAACACTCTTCTTCGATCACACACCAGCAAAATTATCCTTCAATGAAGATCTATGCGCACTAGATCCTCCTTCCAACCTCCTGTATCATCGTTCCTTCCTACAACAACTCTCCACCTCAATCTAGAGATAATCATGAAGAAAACTAGAAGATTTTAGGTTAAAACTTAGTGCAACAGATCCTAGATGTAGAAACCCTAGGTGTTCTCCTTCCATGCAATACTGCTCTGATACCAGATGTAGGAAAATAAGACCCTCAATCGAACCAGCATGGCTGCTGGTGATTGGCCAAGCAACAAGGAACAAACTCTTAGAAATAATGCAAAAGCAAATCCAATGGATTCAAGAGAGAAAAGAGAGGAAGAGAGTACACAAATTTTTGGGAGAAAAGAGCTTTTATTTTTTTGTGTTCAGCATCATTTCAATCCTTGACCTATTTCTAGTATAAATACTTTACAAAAGGATCAAGCTCCAAGCTCATAAAAATTATTCCCAAATTCAAACAATCTATATACACAAAACTGATCCTACGACACTGAGTTGGCCCAGTTTCAGACTGAGTCGGCTAACCTACGACTAGATCGACCTAGTCTGAGACTAAGTCGATGCAGTTATGTACTATGCCAATAGTCCCAAAAATACTATTTTCTATTTAAATTTTCTCTAAGACATAGTCAAACCAATCCTAGATTGAGCCGATCCAACTCCCAACTTAGCCGACCCAGTCCCAGGGTGAACCGACTAAGTTTCTATAACTTGCTTATCTAGGCTGATTTTTCTGCTGGCTTGCTTCCATCTTTTCATGACCTTTATTCTCATAATTTCAAGACTTGGGAGCACCACACCTGAGCTCACATCTCATTCTTATAGAAATTTAAATGGGCACAGGAAAGGTGAGGTGGTGCAAGAAGACTAGTCTAACTAGACTTAAGCCAATCTTATCCAATTAAGACCAACTCAAACGAATTTAGCTAGGCCTAGTTAGACCAAATTAAAATGAACTTATTTAGATTTAATTAGACTTAGTTAAATCTCAATTAAATTAGGAATTAATTAAGTTCAATCATTGATCAAATTAGGGATCAAACCTTCTCGATGATTAAGTCATCACATAACCTAATCGAGTCAAATCCAACTAAATCTAATTCAATTGAACTTGATCAAAAACTCATTACTTAATCAAATTGAGTTAATTAGTAATCAAATCACTAATTAAATCTCTCATAAATATAAAATTTAAATTTAGTGGGTGTCCGAGTAATAGAGTTCCATCCAAATAAAATTCTTGATTGAAGAGTCCCAAACCAGTAGGACTCTTGACCCTAGTGCCCCAAATATGTGGAACTTATGAATATGGAGTTTCAAACCAGTGAAACTCACAATCATTGAGTCTCAGACAAGCAGGATTTAGAGTTTTAGTGTGGTAGGACTCTTGATCGCAAAGTCCCAATCTAGTGGGACTTTTGACCATAGAGCCCTAGTCCAGTGGGACTCTTTATCAACCATCAAATTAAGTAGGAACTTCTAATGTATATGACCCGATAGGTTCAAATCTAAGCTAGTAGCATAGGAACTACTTCATATAATAATCAATATGACTATCTAGCAATGGTACCCGACGATCGGATAGGTTGAATAGTCACAATCGCAACATTCAGAACCTACGCGAATATGATTACCACATAATTCATCCCTTTGACCTATATATTTAGGATGACTCAGAGTTAATCTATCAACTCTCAAAATTACATCCATATCATATCTCAATGTAATCAGTCCTGTGACTCCTCACTAGGACTACCCTAGCCAAGACTTTGCTAAATTGAAATACAATTGAATATAGCTCTTGAACCCAGAGTGGTCAATCCCATCTTGATTCATACACTAACTCCTCAAGTACTTGACTGTGCCTAGAAATCTTTCATCACTGATTTCAAAATTCAGATAGTCCGATACCAAAGCATAGTAAGTTGCTTGGAAGTCACCATGGTGATCTCAGGTTGGAGGAACACTTATACCTATATTCCATCGGGACAAATCATGGCAGCAGAAAGGCTCCAAAGTTGGTCACATTTAGCATAGATGTACCCCTATATCTCACTACATGCTATACCAATGTCTTCATACTCTTTGGTTAAGAGGACAACCAACCTATATGGCATACAATGACCTATACTTGATAAACATTGTCATCCTTGGTAATAATGTATCATTTGATCGCAAACAAATTTAAGGACTAAATAACAAATCCTTTTTTCGATTCTAAATAGTCCTAAGGACTTCACCACAACACAAAAATTCACTAGAAGATGGAAAGAATTTATCACGAACAATACCAAAATAATATTTATTTATTTATAATTTATATGTAAATATAAAAAATAGCTCAACCATCAATAGGCTAACAATTAGCTTTGGAATACTGTTTCCAACAAATCTTTGTTTGAAAACAAGGGAGACAGATCTATGAAGGGTTGAGTGAAAGTTATTGTTCCAAAACTAAGTTTACTTTGGACACAAGATGATAATCAAGAATTAAGCAAGCATCAAATTAAGACATGACAAAGATAAAGAAGAATGATTCAAAAGAAGATCATTTTATTATATAAAGGTCATTACAAAGGTCACCAAGACTAATTACAAAAAAAAAGAAAAAAAAGACTATAACAAAGTCCTACTCAAACTTCGAGCTGTTGTCCTCGGCCATTACTAAAGAGTGTTTCAGATCATTTACTCGATCTTCAAGCTCCTTCCTTGCCACCAAACTCTCACTAAGCAACTTCCAAGCACTTCTGGCATCTTCCTCTGCTTCTCTCAATTTCTTTCAGAGAATGGCAAATTCAGCTTCGACATCCTTGATAGCATTCTCTTAATATATCATTTGAATTTTTAGCTGAAGGAGCTCGACTTTATTTTTATCATAAACTTTAGTAAGATTTGCAAGGATGATCTTCACTGAAGCAAGCTCACCTGAATCACCACTTGGACCAACCTGGGCATTGTCTACAAGTTGCTTCTGAAGTCGAGCTACCTTGTTGTTGGCTATCCGAAGTTGTCATTTAAGATCAAAAATTTGCTTACACCAGCCCAACCTATAAGAATTATATGGCTCTTCAGCCATGCACAGCTAATTTTGGAGTTTAGAGAACCTTTTGAGCTAGTCCCAACCATACTTCTCTTAATTATGAGTCCAGAGCGAGCCCTTCTTCAACTGTTGAATCTTCTCTCTCGCTTTTCTGAGCTCGACCTTAGGGAAGCAAATCATAGCGGTTAAAATCCAAGACTTTTTGCTGGCACACTTGGATGCTCGTTCGAGCTCTTCAAATAAATGATACTTTTTTGAAGTGTACTCCTTGAAAGCTTGCTTTGAGGCTTGATGTAGGCGATTAATTTTGGCAAAAGTTATTGCATAATTATTCTTTGATTTTTGAAGCTCATCCTTGGTTTTCTTCAACTCTTTGTTGGTTTTGACAAACTTCTTTTTTTAGAGCTTTTATATAAGTTCTCAAAGGAATGGCCTATGGTAATGGTGCAGCTTCAACCCATGACTGAGCTTGGTGATAGTGCATCCAAACCAAACTTGATGGAAAATATGCAAGGTTTCATGTATGAACTTCAAAATTTATTTTGAAAAATAACATAGCAAAAGTTAGGAATTAAACTATTTAATTTACAAATGCATGTAATCTAATTACTAAACCCTACATCTAGGATCTATAACATATCATAATGCATTCTAAATCTGAAAATAAAAGAGTTTGGTATTGATCAAATCAATTGTTATATGTGTACCCTAGAAGCTAGATTGGCTGTCACTAGTAATACACTTCTTAAAATAATTTTATAATTTTTACTATAAATTAATAAATAGATTAATTTTCTATTATAGTGTTATTTAAAAGTGTCTGTGATACATTCTTTGAGTTAATGGTAATGATAATTCATATTTTTAAGAGTTAAAAATTTAAGACATGAATTTTCATAATTAACTCATAAACTGCTCCCAACCGTAGGATCATCAAGAGGATGGTGATCGATCTGGAAGGTTGGTATATGATCACTTTCTTAGAATAGATATATCTTGAGTCTATGGTGTGGAGACATCAGAGTGAGAGTATAGGTACTTGTTAGAGAATGACGGCACTGAGCGTGACAACCTCGAGTAGTCATAAGAAAGTCTACCTTCTCATCGATAACTGACTCAATGCTACAGTGTGTGTATAGTTCTTTGACTTGATGTGCATCGATAGTTCACCTTAAGGATATTATAGTTTGACTACAACATAACTCGATCTCCTAGTCATTCGGAATCCTAAGGTGTATGTTGGCTATAGCATGTTCATTATAGAAATTGGATTGCACCAATAAGGAGATCTATCTATCTCGGTAGATGAGGAGTAGCCCTATGATAATCATGAGATTGAGTCCTTAAGCCCCTGGCCATGGTAGACTGAAGATGATAGAAAGAGTTTCTATTAGGGTTTCACATTGGACTCGAATCGAATGATTAATTCATATGACGGACATTGGGTTTGATGAGTTCACCTTAACCCTAATCCTATCAGAGCTCAAGATAGAAGAACCCAATCACATAGGTAGCTACACTAAGAGGTTCACTTTTAGTTCTGATGGGTTGCCACCATATACTTGGTGTTGTTAATGGATTTTGGGAGCAATTAGAATGATTTTGATGATCAATCATTCTAATTGTATGAATCAGAAAAGTTCTGATCCATCGAAAGGTGTTTCGATGATGTCAATGATGGAGATCATGATTTATCTTATTATCATACAAAATGGAACCTAACTAGATCATATAAATAAGGGTTTGGATCTGGATGTCATCAATTGAGCTAATCTAGTTTGATTGATTTGGATTAGATCCAATCAAGTTCAAGGTAATCATGCTAGCACATGATTGAGCCAGACTTTCTCCTTCTGAAATCTTTTTGATTCATCGCAATCAAATCAAATTTGATTTGACTCATTCTTGTATTTTGAATGAGTTTATTTTTATCTGACTAGAATAAGTCCAGATCAGATTAATTGTAGAAATTAAATCCATTCATAGTCAAATTGGACTAGGGTCAAAAGTTGACCTATTTGAGAGAATTGAGGGTCACCCGATCAGATTCTTCTAGAAAATTTTTTAGAAATTATTTTAATCTAATTTTTGGTATGTGATAGAGCTTAGATTATACATTAGGTGTACCAAATTTTATAATTTTTGGAGGTGTCTAGACTGAGTTATGAAAGAGTTTAATTTAGATCAAACTATTGAGGGAAGAGTCCTAGGTGCAGTGGACTCTTCCTTATCTACTCATGCTACCATCTTTCAGATTGATTTTTAGAATCAAAATCAGATGGGATCTAGGGATTTTTGTGGAGATCAAGTTTAGGAGTCTTAATGATCAAAAAAATAAGGATTTTGGTCAAAGAGGGATACTAACTTGGCATTATGCTTTTGTATAAGAACCCTTGCACCAAGGCTCTTCACGTAGAAATACTTTTCATACCCAAAGGCTACTATTCTAGATATCCCACACCTCCTCTATCCTCTGTCTCCCTCTTTTCTACATGCCTAAAAAGTTAGGCATAAATCTAAGAAGAAGATCGAATCAAATTTGTGAAGAGTTCAACAACTATGCGACGGTGTTCGTGAGACGAACACGTTGCCTTCAGAAATTTTTTGAAGGACCTTTAGATTAGATCTGAATCTGATCTTTGAAGAAAAGATTTGTATGAAGAAAATATTTAGATTCTTCCTGAGTGGATACTGGTAGAGGTCAGGCACGTGCGTGGCTCCTTCTAGAACCTCAGAAAACATCAAGATCATCGCAGGATAATCAAATTACCCAAACAAGATATGATATTAAATTTGATTTAATTTTTATTTTAATTTTTAATATTAGATCATCATGATCAGAATTGAGAATTTTTAGATCAAATTAGATCATTTAAAAATCTTTTAAAAAAATTCATCTCAAATTTGATCAGATCTGCACGATCCTGTGGCAGAAAATAGTATTTTTCCTTCAACTGGTATCAGAGCCAGGTTAGCAGTTCTTCGGATCTACCTTAGATCTAATTTTATTTTTATTTATGATCTAATATTAAAAGATTTTAGATATCACATTAGATATGATTAGATCTAAAATCAAAAAATTAAAAGTTAAATAATTTAGATCTAATATATATGAGATGCATGACTAGACTAGGTATAGAATAGTCTATGTGTAGTCTAGTATGATCATATATTTATTTTGATTAAATATAATTTTAGATCTATTTAATTTTTATTTTTTTAATGTTATAATTATTATAATTAGATCTAAAAATAAAAAATAAAGTTTTTAATTTTTGATTTATTCATATGAGATATGAAAGATGCATACGTACACTAGTCATAGAATAGTTTTATAAGATGTCTAGAATAGTTTTATTTTTGATACAATTAAATTTAAAATTTTATTTTTTAGATTTAATATGTGATATTTTAGATCTAAAAGTTTGCATATTGATGATACATGAGATGTATGTAAGACATGTATTAGTTAGATCTTTTTATATGTGATATATGATCTAACTAGTTTTGTTATAAAAAATTATATTTCTGATTAAGGAGTTTTCCATGACCGTCTGGTCATAAGAATAAAGTAGTGTTTAAAGGCCCTCTTCTTTCATTCGATGGGGTATCCTTAATAAAAAATTAGAATTTATTTTTTTGTAAAATCCTAGATCCTGAAACTTTAGGATTTTTATTACATATTTTGTTCATGAACCCAAAACTTAATTAAAAATTAAGATTATAAAATTAATTAGATCTAAAATTATGAATTTTTAGATCTAAGACATATTCATAAAATTGGATTCGAACTTGGGTAGCTCAATTAGGTCTAGCAGTTGATCAAACCGAATCAAAAGTTGGTTAGGTGGGATTAAAGAAAGCTTAGATTTGACTAGCCTAATAGGATTAAGTCTAGATCAAGATTGAATTATATTGAGATGTGACTCGATCAAGTCAAGATCTAATTTGGCTCCATGGTTCGAGCCTAGATTGTAGGCTAATCCAATTGGTTCTAATTTAATAATTTGGTATCTAAGGTAAGTTTTGTAGATACGATCGACTAACTTTTAATTAGGAGCTACTCGATTTAAATGCATTCTTGTCGAGTTAATGGCATATCCCTTCCACCGATCTCACTTATCTAGCTATTTGTCTCGACCCAGTTCTGATTTAAGATGGCTAACAATTCAAGCCAACCCATGCCACTAGGTTAGTCATAATTATTATGACTAAGTCAAGTCAAGTTTAAAGAGACCTAAATTAAATCTTTCTAAGAAAATATTAAGTCTAAGATCTTCCATCATTGTAGATGTGCGGGTCCTTCCCGGGATGGATTGTTCTCGACTGGATATAGTAGTTTAGTTGCATCGGAAAGATGCAACCATGTCTATTAGGCATTGGATGCTATGGATTCGAGGATAGATTGGGCTCAATATTTCATATATGGTGAGGAACCCAATTAGGAATCCAATCTATGCAAATAGTAGATTTGACTTAACTAAGGAGTGGATCAATATTCTGGACACGGTAAGATTCATGAATTAGAGATCAGGTTAGGATGCATCATGATTAGAGAATCATTGGATAAGAATTGTCCACTCATCGATTGATTTAGGGTCTATGGTGCATCATTAGGGTCTATGGTGCAATCGGTCTACACGGTCTATAGGAATAGCATTTGCACCATCCAACGGTCCCTATTCATCCCAGTCAAGATCCGATGGCCAGCAATGATTCCCAATTTGATTTGATTGCATCCAGTGATTTTATGCTATCCAACGGCCTATATTCATGTTGGTGAAAATCCAATGGCTAGAAATTGATTTTGAGTTGATTAATGAGATCTTAGGCATTATCCGATGGTCCAAATTCATCTCTATTGCTCCAGAAATGGGTTTTGATGATTACAAAGCATTTGAGAGGATTACTAATGAATTTGACTTGAAAAAAGACTTTTTGTATTTCAGGAGCAAAATCGTAATTTTATCAAGTTTTGATTTGAGAGCCTTAAGAGCAAGTATAGAAGATTTCTAATCCTTTGGAGGTAGTCCCATGATTTTTGGATGCTTATTTTGGAAGAAAATCAAGTTTGAAGCGAAAGGGTCGACCCCTAGGTCGTCTCCTACTGAAAAGGGCTGTTTGGCACACTGTCTCTGTGCCAAGGGTCGACCTCTACTATTCCAAAGGCTAAAATTATAGAATGGCTATTTTTTTAGATTTTGTCTTAGAGGTCGACCTTGAGGTCGACTCCTGTGCAATGAGTCGACCCCTGTACCATGAGTCAAGGTCGACTCCTGTGCAATGAGTCGACCCCTGTGCCATGAGTCAACACTTGCAACGAAAATTTTTCTACAATGGCTATTTTTTTTTATTTTGGTAGGTTTTAATGGTTTTTTTAATATCTCCAACGGCTACAAATCTTGTCGAAGATTCTCTCCTCCACCTATTTAAGATATATAAGGCTTTAAATAGGAAAAGACATAAGAGATTGGTGTGATTCAATTTCAGCCTTAAACAAAAATCATCTTCAAGCAAAGAAGCCTTCGATTCAAGTTCACCTACCTCTCAAGAGCTCTTTCAAATCTCCAACAACCTTGAGGAAAATCAAAGAAACTTCCTCCATTATTGTGAAAAGCATTCTTAAGGTTTTATTTGCTCACAAAGAGAGCTAAACTTGTGTTTGATTATCATTAAATCTTTTACTTTGTTTTACTGTTTTGTTTCAAGTTTTGGAGGGATTTCAAAACTTGGAAAGGTTGATCCTAACCTTGAATAGGATTGTATTGGGTTGGCTTGTACTCAAGAAAAATTGTTCTAGCTTGGGATAGCTACGGTTGGAGGATTCTAATGATGTATTTAGTTTGAATACGGTTAGTGGATTTTAGTTCTCAAGTAGGAGCTTGGGGAGTGGATGTAGATGTAAGAAAAGTACCGAACCACTATAAATCTTGCTTGTTTATGGTGTGCTTACTATCTTTCTTTTTTTAATTTATTAAATTCTTGCTCTCTAATCTTTTATATTTTTTCTCTAACCTAAATCGCTTCACACACATGTCTTGCATATCATCATTTAATCTTGATATCTTTAAATTAGCTTTAAAATTTTAAAAACCCAATTCACCCCCACCCTCCCTCTTGGATTGCATGGCTGGGCAATAATCTCCAAGCTCGATCCAATAGCTATAATGAAATCAAGGCCCTGATGAAGCTATAAGCAGTGGATTTTGACTAGATCTTGATTGTTTAAATCCGATCTGATGGCTAGATGTTAACACAGGCAGCAAAATCTAATCCAGACTTAATTTTCTTTCTCTCTATCTCTAACTTGATTTCTTCTATTCTTTCATCTATAAAAGCCACCCTAAGCTACGATAAAACCAACCCAACCTCCCTTCTGGGGCCATCAACCCTCCAAAGCCTTCTTTCGACCTAAAGCTCTCTCTCTCCCTATTTCTCTCTCTCTCTCGCTCTAATCCTTCTATTTTTGACCACCTATGATAGCGATCAAATTTTGATACCATTATTGGTGATCATGATTTAGTTGCTTAAAAAATAAATAAATAAATAATAAATTTTTAAAAAATTAAAAAAATTAAAATTATAAAAATTACATTGACACCACATTAGCTGTTTAGGAATTAGAGACCTAATCATAGAACCTAATAAGTAAAACTAACTAATTGAAATTTGATTGTGTTACTTTACTTGGACATCTTAATTTTTTGCATCTCATCTTCATAAGACACTTTAAGGGCACTAAACCCAATTAAACAAGATAAAGTAAGGATTTGATCATCCTTTCTTGGCCTAAGAACAACCAATCTTTATATTGCCTTGACCCAAATCCTAATTCTTAAAATCAATTAGACATTGGCCATAGGATAATCAAGCTCATTAGGATAAGAAATCCTAAAAGTTGGATCAGGTTAGAGTTAGTTAGTTTAACTGGTGTCTAAGGCAAGTGGTTTAGAAACTGTATCTCAAAGGAAGGTGGTTACTTAATTAGTTCTATTAGCTTACCTGGCCTAGATAATTGGTGTATAAGAAAAGCAACGGGGGGACTCCCACTAATCTTATACTTATCTGATTAGTTGAGTGGCTAATTCTATACTTGGAGGGCTTGAAGGTGACTTTGGTTGTTAGGAGCTGTCTAGATCTAGGGCAAACTTTACTCAGGATTATTTGCATTACTTGATTGCTAACCCACTAACATTAAATCAAATAAAACTCCTCTCATCTATCTCTTAGATTTAAGATTCTTTAGGTTCTCATCTTTAAAATTTTTTTTATCTTTTTTCTTTTCTCTTTAAAAAAATTTTTAAAAAATCTATAAAAACTTAAATCTGTGTTTGCTTTAAGGTATAATTGTAGGATGTTTAATTGGGTATTGATCATCATGATCCGAAATTCAATCTTAGATCTTGAAATTGAATGAACCCTTAAAGCTGACAAATCTAAAATTATGGTTGCACCCTTTCACCAATCGAGGGAATACTTTACCCCTTCTTCTTATACCTATGGCCTCTATACATCCATGTATGAACCTAATAATGTTACAAATTATGAGGTTAGAAACTCTATAAATATCGAAAATAAGGTAGATGAGTTGTTGCAAAAACTTGACTATGTACTGAATATGAGACACTCTCCTACCTCATCTTTGCATGTATGTGATATATGTTCAAATCCCAACCATCCGATTAGTAAATGTCTAGCTGCATATTGATCGTGAAAATTTGTGCATGAGTAGACTTATCCAATCCAAACCCAGAATACCAATTATTATAACTCTTACTCAAACACCTAAAATCTGGGTTTGGAAAACTATTCAAATTTTCATAAGACATCACAACCAGCAACTGATTATGAACCTAGTTATTCAGAGAAAAATTAGACAGCATGCCAATTTCAAAATATTCTGCAACCGTCTTCAAGTGCCTATAGTTTGACATTTAAAAAGAATATTTTATATATGTTAAAAATCCAAACATAGTCTATAGCCAAGCTACAAATTCAAGTTAGTCAGCTAACTACTACACCTAACAGTTCGGAGGAGGAAGAATTATCTAGTCAGCCCATAAGTAACCTAAGAGAACAATATATGGCTGAGAGTTCTAATATTCATAAAACCCTTATAGAATAGCCTAATATACAAAATAAAAATTATTTTGAGGTGGATGTACCTAAAGATATAATTAAGGAAGCTATCCCTAGAATTATTTCTCGAAACCCAATGGATACAAGTAGGAATCCTTTTGGGATGGATGATTTTAATATAGATGGATAAACTGAAAATATGAACACATTACTAGAGACATCCAATTTTAGCACCACTCTCCTATGGGCTGAGAAATATGAATCAATGTCGGTTCTAATAGCTTTTCATCTTGAATCACCACCTCCTCTAGAACTAAATTCGTCCTTGGTCATACCTAAGTACACATGTTTAGAATTGAGTGACACCCTTCAGGTTCCCATTACATTGGACTCAACCATTATCCTAACAACTCAATTCATGAGCATATTAAAAGAGCAAATAGAAGAAATTCTCAACAAATAAGGGTCTATAAATGAGTTCAAAAATTATCTTCTTAAAATTAGAAATTTAAAACTGACTAAGATTGGGGTTGTGAGTTACTTTCTAAAGATTGGCAAAAAAATACTAAAATTTATAAATAATTAGATCGCAGGCCATCTTCCTAAGATTAGTAATTCAAAACTATTGAAATTTGTCAATCCAATTTTTAACATAGGATAGGCAGAATTGCTTGGTCTAACTAAAGATCTTAAACTTAGTGCTTGTTGGGAGGCAACCCATCATCTTTTTCTTTCTTTCTTTCAAAACTTTAGTTTTTATTTTTGTAGGAAACCAATAAGATGGTTTGCCTAAATTAAGGGGAAAACATCATCAAAATATCCTGTATGAATTTGATGGAGTATAATAAAAACCTGCAAACAATAAATCAGCTGGTACCCCTTCTTGATAAATATTTTTATTTTTCTTTTCTTCCATTAAGGAAAATAGAAATTAAGTTGGGGGGAGAATAATTGAGTTTAAAATTTATGAGTCCTCAAATTTGATTTAAAATAATTAGCTTTATATATCCAAATTTTATTTTGATTAAAAGTTAATTGGATATCCTAATCGATGAATGATTAATGGTCTAGATAATTTTAGAGATACCGAGGAATAAATTATTAAGAAAACTTAATGAATGGTAGGATTTAGATTAGACTAAATTTTAAGAGTGATTATAGAACCCTCTTCTTACTAATCTCAATAAAGAATCTACTTCACGAGAGTTGGATGAAAAGATCAAAATATGCAAAATTTTTTCTTAAAATCTACTTAAAAAAATATAATATAATTAAAAAAGAGAAAAAATATTGGTTACCCACTGAGTAATTAGGCTCCTTCATCTAAGTAAGCATTATGGTTCGTATAGAGAAGTAGGTAATGTGAATTAAAAAGAAAGATTTAGTATTATCTCACTGAGTAACCGAGCTCTTTCACTTAAGTAAGCATTGTGGTTCATGTCAAAAGAAATAAATACAAGAAACCAAAATAATAATAATAATAATAATAATAATAATAATAATAATAATAATAAAGTGGATAATAAGGAGATTAAAAAGATAAAAAATCCATTTCACATCAAGTTAGAGAATTTAGAAAGAGTAAAGTAGGGAGTTGGTGAAAGAAGATCTCTAAAAATTTTAATGGCTAATACTCAACCACTAATTGAATCAAATTAGTAATCCGATGATGTATGTCTTTAATGGTCTAACCAAGTATCAACTGTCTTTACAAATATCTAACCTAACTTTTACTTCAAGGCTAAGTCGATATTTATTACTAATTAATCTGCTTTACTCGAGGATGAGCAAAGTTCAAGTTGGAGGGTATAATAAATATATTAAATATATTTATAAAAGTATTAAATTATTAATTAATTTTTTTTATATTTTAAAAATTAATATTTTTATTTTTTTTTGTTGAAAAAAATCATGGATGAAAAGAGCTTGATTTATGGGTCAAAACCAAAAAAATATGAAGCGAATCAGACTTAAAATGGACCCAAAATAAGCATTGAAAAGAAAAATAAAGAAAAAAATGAAAAAAAATAAAAAATCTAGCCCAAAAATTGGCCCAAACCAGCTTATTGGGTTGGCTGGTGCACGGTGGACCAACTGGTCGGTCCATGGATCAGGTGTAGACTGGCCAGCTCTGAAGGTGCGGTGAATTGGAGGGCATCGCATGGTGGACCTGGACCCTTAAAGGGTTGACCAAAAATTCCATGCAGCTCATAGGGGCAGAATCATCATTTCATCGATCCAGGCGTGTGGGGATTGGGCAGGGTCTATGGTGCAGTCGATCTATGTGGTCTACAGGAATAGCATTTATGCCATCCGATGGTCCCTATTCATCTCAGTCAATATCCGATGGCCAGCAATGATTCCCAGTTTCATTCGATGGCATCTAGTGATTTTGCATGATCCAACGGCTATATTCACATCGATGAAGATCCAATGGCTAGAAATTGATTCTGAGCTAATTAAGGAGATCTCAGGCATGATCCGATAGCCTAAATTCATCTCCAAGCATGATCCAATGGTTGTAATTTAATCAGGACCCTAATGAAGCTGTGAGTGGCAAATTTTGAGTAGATCTAGACTATTTAAATCTGATGTGATGGCTGGATGTTAACACAGGCAGCAAAATTCGATCGAGACATGATTTTCTTTGTTTTTCTTTGTCTCTAACTCGACTTCTATTTTTTCATCTACAAAAGCCACCCTATGCTACGATCAAACCAACCCAGCCTCCCCCTTGGGGCCATCAGCCCTCCAAAGCCTTCTTTTGACATAAAGCTCTCTCTCTCTCATTGTTTCTCTCTCTTTAATCCTTCTTTCTTCAAGCTTCTCTCTTTCTTTCTTCAATAAACCACAAAATTCTCCTATTTTTCCATCAAAACTCCTCTTCTACTCCTAATCTCTACAACCAGTCCAGGATCTTCTGCAAAGCATTAAGATGAAGATTTCAGTGAGCAACTTTCCAATGGTCGATTGATCAACTTATTCTCAGGAGATCATTATGACCTTATTTGATGATGTTTTCTATTTCCTATCTTTTATATTTTTTTAATTTATAATAAAGACTCTTTTTATTTATAAAATCTTTGTGCTTTTATAAAATTGATCTAGACTAGTTTATGACTCTTAGGATGAGTCATGATTCATGGGTACAGTTCATGCTCTTGAAATAAATTATATTTAAATTATTTTTTTATTATATCTAATTTAGTTTAGACTAACCTATAAGTTTAGGAGATGGACTGTGATCTAAGGGTACAGACCGAACTTTCTAAGATAGATTATATCTTTATTGATTAGATATCAATTATAGCATATTAAAAAGAATACCAGCTATTAAATAAGAAATTAATTAAGATCCTGAGAAATCTATCTCCATACTTGCAACTTTTTTTTAATTAATTTGCTATTTTTTTGCTTTTCTAATTAATTTAAGTATCCTTTTAATTAATCTTAATCATTTTTAATTCATAATTTAAATATAATTAACATGATCCCTGAGGATACGATCCTGACTCATCCTATCTAGTAGTGAGTTAGGTTTTATTTTTGACTGCCTACAACAGCGATCAAAGGTCTTCAGTGGAAAATGTAGAAATTTTTGTCAGAGAACAAAAATTGGATGAGCTATGTCTCTAAGATCATGTTCGACCTCGGATCTGGGGTTTGGAAGGCTTGGTTCAGATGAGCTCTTGAAGCGAGTGGACCAAGAGTATTCAGAGTCTTGGTAAGCCATTTTGGATTAAGAAAAATTGAGGAAAATCTACTAGAAATCAGAGAAAATTAGTGAAAGAATTTGGAAACTAAAGAAAGAACAGGCGAACCCCAAAAAATCCCTAAGAATGGAAAAATGATAAGAAAATTTAATGGAAGAGTTAAGACACTAACCTAAAATGGTAGAAAACTTGACAAGATGGTCGAAGTTGTAGACAATAGATGGGAAGAGGGTGATCAGAGCTAGGAAGTCCTAGAAGGGCGAAGATGGTCGGAGTTGAAGAAGAAAGTTGGGAGAATAAAAAATGAAGGAGAAGAGATTCAAAATAAGCCAAAATAAGAAAGGAGGAAAGGAAGGTGCTTAAATAGCTAGTGGTGTCCCTGAGCTATTATGATTATAGATCGGCAATACCGAATCCTGGCCTTCTGCATGTCCGCTCCATTATTGCGATTGTAGATGTTAGAAGAAATCATCATTGCACCATGCAATCAAGCTCCACACAAGGTAGAATTTCAAAATTTAAGATCGTCTCGAGCCATTCAACGATAAAAGTGCTCTCACATCAGTTCAAATAACCCAAAGTCTTCCACATCGCAGAGGCGGGAGGACCAAATGGGACTTTGGCGATCATAGATAATGGTACTCCCTTCATTCGAATTTCGAATTGGAGAGTAGGGGGATAAGTGTTAGGGATAAAATAGCCCCCATCGAAGTCCAATAAAGTCCAACCTTAGTAGAATGCCATTTAGGCTCAAGACACACTCCAATCCAAGATTCAATCAAGTAAGTCTCCTAATCCAAGCAAGCTCCAAAGGATCAGCCTTCAAATTTGACTAAGCTCAGAGTTTCAATCGAGGATGGCTCATCCTAAAAATAATAACAACTTTTATCAATACCCGATCTTGCATGTTGGGCAACCTCCTTTACTCTGCCCTTCCAATTCTATCTTGATAATTGCAGATCCTACCAAAATCACGAATCTTGGCCCAACAAACTTCGATCAGTAAAAGGGACTCGTCATCTACTTGACTTCGGTCTTTAGTCTGGGATAAGCAACAACTGCTTCACAAGTATTGAATCTCTGTACACTTTGATCCCGACTTTGAGCCGACCTTGGGCATTGGCTAAACTTTGTCAAAGTAGTTAAAGCGGCTTGGCTGTGGTCTTAATTGAGGAACCGATTGTCTCTTTCCAACCTCAAGTCCTCTAGATCAGAGCATTGATTTCCATCATCGTCCAATCTGGAGAATGATCGAGCTTTCAAAAGCAATCGAAATAGCCCTACGAGGTTTAGATCCAGAACCTAATCTATAAATTTATAACTCTTGACCTGAAGACCAACCTTCAAGCTTAATCCATCCAATCTTAAAGCCCCAACAACTTAATCTTAGGGCAAATGCTCAAGCCCAAAAGCATCTGACCTTCCATTCAAGCTCCAGCAGTCACGATAAATGACAGCCACTATCTATAACTAAGTTTGAGTGGTCCGAATGGCCGACTGATATTCTATTGTAGCTGTCACCTTCAATCTGTTATAGGCTCCATCTATAAATAGGATCCTTCAAATATATTTTCTTCTCTAAGCTCTCTTTTCTTCTTTAATTTCTTGAGTACTCCATTCTTGTTAGCCAAAATACTAACTTGACTATCAAAGGGTCCATACAAGAGCCACCTCTGCTTAGGACTTTATCTTATAGGTTTTCTTGGTGAGATCCTAATTTCCTCCTCCAGCAATCTCTGATGGCTGACCATTTTCTACACCAACAGCCTGGAGTTAACTGATATCTGCTCATGATACTCATGGCAAGGGCTATATTAGGTCGAGTACATAGCATGGCATACATGAGGCTTCCTATAGTCAAAGAATAAGGAATCTTGTATTATAAAATATGTTTCAAAGTTAATTATCAGCCTGTTGACGATTGAGTTAATTTTATAAAATATAAATAATTTATTATAAATAAAAAGTTTATTTTAGTATTTTTCATCATAAATGTACATCTTTTAATGAACTCCTATATTGTGATGAACTTCTTAAGACTATTTAGATTCGATAAAGAGAGGATTCATCCATTAGTCCTTAAAATGTTCACAACCAAATGATACATTGTTACCTAGGATGACAGTGTTTATCGAGTGTAGATCATTATATGCCATATAGATTGGTTGTCCTCTTAACTAAGGAGTATGGAGATATTGGTATAGCATACAGGTGAGATGTAGAAGTACATCGTCACCGAACGTGACTAACTTTAGAGCATTCTACTATCAAGAATTGCTCCGATGGGATATGGATATAAGTGTCCCTTAGACCTAAGATCACCATGGTGACTTATAAGCAACTCACTATGCTTTGATGCTAGACTACCTGAATTTTTAATTCAATGATAGAAGATTTTTGGATACAGTCAAGTACTTGTGAAGTCAATAAATGATCAAAATGGAATAGACCACTCCAAGGGTTGGAGAAAATGCATCGCTATATTTTAATTTAGCAAAATCTTGATCAGAATAATCCATGTGATGGATTTAATATTTTAAAATATAATATAGATGACTTATTCAGAATTGACAGTTAAATTCTGAGTCATTCTATGAGCATTCATGGTCAAGGGGATGAATTATGCAAAAACCAGATCCATATGGGTTCTAAAATATTGCTTTATGCATCAACTTATTCGACCGTCGGGTACCATTACTAGATGATCATTTTGATTGGTATAGAAATCTATTCTTATGCTACTAGCTTAGGTTCGAACCTATAGAGTCACATACATTAGAGGTTTCAATCTGATCAAATGATTAATCCTATAATACAAGTGTTGTAGGAGGATTAATTAGTAATTAGATTGCTAATTGATTCAATCTGATTGAGCATGAGGGCTGAGATCGAGTCTAATTGAATAAGATTCAAATAGATTTAATTTAGACTTAATTAGGTCAAGTCCAATTGGTTTATGGGATAAACCAATTGCAAGAAAAAATAATTCCCTATTGAATTAGGACTTGTGTGCACCTAATTTCTAATTTGATTAGAGTTTAAATCAAAATTAAATTTAATTTAATCTAATTTAATTAGACTTTAGTTGGACTAAGATCAGCTTTAATTGGGTTGCACTAGTTTTAATTTGATTAGGCTTAAAAATTCCTTTGACTAGTCAAAACATGAAAGTCTCACTTTTTCTCCCTTGCACAACCTCACCCTCTCCATGCCCTCTCCCTTAGGATTTGCATGAAATCCCTCATACCCTAGAAGCCCACGTGCACCCCTACACCCTCTCCCTTTCTTAGATGGAAATTTGTTTTGGACCAAGATAAAGCAAGGAAGTTGTTTTGATTTAAAACTCTATTTGATAGAGTTTGTTGAGACCCAAAACCCTATCCCATAGTGGCACCAATCAACCAGATTTCTTGCTGATTTTTTTGGTGGTAATAGAGGAAAGGTTGTGCACAATATCTTGGTTTCCCATAATAAAAGAAAAGGAGGAGGCACCCGAAGTCGGGCACCCCAATTCTTATCTAATTTGGACATACCTTTCTAGGTGTGTGACCTAGACAAGGACTCTCTCATATCTCTCTATTTAAGAGGGGTTAAAAAATGAGATTTTTATAAAAAATTCATCAAAGAGAGAGGGCTTGGGAGTGGGAGTCTTAGGCACAAAAGGGTCTTGGGTGTGGGCTTTTATAAGGATACAAGTTTGTGTGTCCTGGTGAGAGAAAAGAAAGAGAGAAGAAGGGTCATCTCTAGGATTTTTCTTACATCTTCTTCCACAAATCTTTTGAGAGAAAAGTGAGGAAGAAAGATCTATACCTAGTCCTCCTCTGAGTGTTCTTTGATCTTTGGAAGATCCAAGCAAGTTGAAGAAAGAGATTTGTGATCAACCATCGAAGAAGGATCTGTGCAGTACTTGCATAATGCATAGATTTTCGATCGTCGAACCTCTGATGATGATCGAGGCTTCATGAGGACTACCCATAGAGGCCAAACACCTGTGTAACACCCCACTCCTAATTTTTGGGTGATGGTGCCACACCCCATCCTTATCTAAAGGTTAAAAGGATTTCTAAACTATATCTGAACTGAAGAATCACTTAAACCTACTCAAACAATTATCTTAATCAATTATCCCATCAATCACAAGTATTTCCATTTAAATTCCAAGGCTTGCTAAAATAAGTACTCTAATTTAAATGTTCCACTTCATATCAACAACTCAGTAATTCACTTATTAAGCCACACTTTCTTCATACATTTCTTTCATAAAACCTCTCTTTTAATACATAGAAAAGAAACTAAAATATATACATGTAACTATTTCTAGTTTAAACAACCACAAAATATAATACAATTAAAATTTATCAACTGTGTCTGCTACACAGAATCAATGGATAAAATGTATCAACAAGCTGCTAAATAGTTGAATGAAGTAAATATGAATCACATAAAAGTTCCTGTAAAGCATAAACCTTTGCTTACCATTGCTAAAACCACAATCACATCCATATATGAGTAGACGACATACTCTCATATAGAAAATCACATCATAATCACACCCACATGTGAGCAGGCGACACACTCTCATATGAAGAAAATCACACCATAATCTCATTCACATATGAGCAGACGACACACTCTCATATGAGAAAAATCACACCATAATTCTATCCATATATGAGCAGACGACACACTCTCATATGAAAATTCACATTATAATCACATCCATATATGAGCAGATGACACACTCTCATATGGAGAAAATCACATCATAATATTCCACATACTTTCATATGAGTGGACGGCACACTCTCATATGAGCAATTTCACCATAATATCCCATACACTCTCATATGAGCAGACCACACATCACAACACAATACACTCCCACATGAGCAGATGACACACTCTCATATGGGTAGTCCTCTACCATTTACCATGAATATCAATATGGAACAACTCAATCTCATAGGGTTTATCATTCCTATGCGTAGTCTGTCTAGGTTCATAATACCAACAAGCCCCATGGCACATAAACAAAAATCACCCTTGAAGAGATCAAGCATACAAGAGTTCATTGTGAAACAAGTTTAAAATCACTAAAGTCTTGCTTTTTAAAATCATGTGTACACATACTTGCTTATGAAATGCACAAAAGTTGTCCAGAAACTATTCCTTGTTTTGATAGTTCTCAAATCATTATATGAAAACCAATATAAGCTGTAAAGTACCAAGAGAGCATCTTATTTTTCAAATAAATCTTTGTACATAGCAAAATACTTTGAAAACATCATATAAAGATGGAATTCACTCACCTCCCCTAGTTGCTAATTGTTCAACTTACTCAAAGTACTTTTTCCCAATTCTTTTCTTCTCTTATGCTTAGGCCCCAATTAAACTCCCCTCTTTCTAACTTTTGCATCTTCCCCTCTTTAACTCAATTCTCCTTGATTTCTAACTGACACAAGTCCTTTCTCAACTCTCTTCCCTTCTCTAACTTCTTTGAATAACCTAGGAATTGAAGCAGCAGCAAAGGAATCGATGGCTTTTTATTTTGGAATAGAATAAATTAAGAAAAAGAGTTGCTAGATGTCAACCCATGAATTTTTTATCCAATTTCAGTCTTAATAGGTGTTGCCCAAATGATTTCCTAGCTATTTCTTTATATAACCTAACTGCTAAGTCATCTTATTTAAAATGATTTAAAATTCACAACTTAAAATACTATCGATTTATAGCTGCTTCTAACAATTTTTGCAAACTGAGATGTCTCACTTTCAAGTCGAACATCTCAACATAATCGAGACCTCTTGATTCTATTTTAGGTTAATGTCCTCATTTATTTTACTCTCCATTAACTTTAAAACATAAATATAAATAAGAAGAACTCCCCTATTTGGAATCAATAAAAATATCACAAAAATCAAAATCCTTAAGAGTAAGATTCCAAAATTTGGGTTCTAGTTCAAATTTCCTCAAATCCAATACTTTTAAAACATTCTTGCTTCAGAATGAATAGATTAAAAAGTCTCCACAATTCATTAAAAATCATTTTGCAACTCATCAATACCTAAGGATCATTTACCATCAAATTCTATTTTAAGAAAATTCATATTTTATATAGCTCCCCATACAGGTGCTAGCTTTCAAACTTAAAAGATTTTCATGACTCGCAACAGCAGATAGTCATGATTTATGCTCAAATGGCTCAAAGATATCATAAATAAATTATCATGCCATACATACACGAACATAAATATTTAATTTACTATTTTGCTGGTTTGAGATGTTATATTTCTTCCCCCCTTAAAGTAAATTTCATCCTCAAAATTTGCACTTCAACTATAAGTAACTTTTTGATTTTAGTTATGTCATTTTTAAATATTCATCACTTAATCAACTAGAATCCTTCTTAGGAATAATTCCAATCCTTCATAACAATATACATAACTATACTATTTTTCACATGTATGGATATTACCTTGAATTTTCAACATAAAGTAATGCTCAAATAAATTCAACTTAGAATATTTCCACTCACTCTGTATGTAGCAGAATCAAATGTGTATTAAACCATGCAAGAATTGTGGCTAAGCTAAATAAGTAGTAATACAAATAAAGCAAGAAATAAAGATAAGTAAAGCAAGAAAGTAAAGAACATAATCATAAATACTCAAAGTTTATAGTGGTTCAGAGCAACCCACTCCTACATCCACTCTCCAAGCTTTTCTTGGAATTTTTACTATAATCATTCCTTGATTATAGTATGTTTGTTTTCATGGGCTCACAAACAAAACCTAGTTGATTTTCTAGGCTCACCAACCAAAATCTAACACCATTAGTTTTTTTGGACTCATTAATAATCTAGTTGGTTTTTAACAGGAGCATCAACTATCACCTTTACCACGTCAAATTATGGGCTTGGACTGGCCTAATCTCCAAGTTTTTTTCTCCAAAAAGACTTATAAAGAAATAAAAAATACAAGTATAAGTTTTAGTATAAAATAAAAAATAAAAATTAGAACTCTTTGAAGCTTGAAGAAGTTGCTGTTGGATTGCTCAAATGATGCTTCAACTTCTCTTCTTGATGCTTGAGAGGATATGAAAGATGATGGAGATAAATCCTCTTGAAAGCCCTCTAATTTAGAAGCTTGATTCCTCTCTATTCTCTCTCTTTTCAATGATATTCAATATTCCCTCCAAGAAATGATGATTTCTCTTTCGAATCCTCTTAGCTTCTTTTTCAATTAAATCTCTAGTCTTTTATACCTTTAATCAATATTGGAGGATGAGTTGTAGCCATTTAGAGCCATTGGAGAGCTTTTATTGGGCATTAAATGCATCAATAATGGACAGAAAAACTAACCGTTATAGGATTTTTCATCATAGAGGGCACCCCATGGGTTGCCCCTTTTTCCATGGGGCACCCCAGAAGTCGTCCCTTTTGTAATAGGCAAGAAAATTATTTTCTGTTCTGCACTCAAGACCTGTAGGGAATGACCCAGGGGTTTCCCTTTTTCCATGCGATGACCTAAGGGTCATCCCTTTTTAGCGTGCCACTTGTAGCCTCGTGTGCCATCTTGCCAAATCAAAAAGGGATGACCTAGGGGTTGCCTTCTTTTGCTCAAACTTATTTTTCTTCATTTTTTGACTTTCGAATCTTTCCAAATTACCTCCAAAAATTTTGAATTCTTCTCTAATGCTCTTGAAGCTTCCAAAAAATATTATTTTGATCTCCAACTTGATGAAATGACAGCTTTGATCTTCTCCAAGCATCTTTATCAATTCAACTTCTAAAATCTTTCAAATTACCTCTAAAGGTTCCAAAATATTCTCTAATGCTCTTGAGGCTTTCGAAAAATATCTTTTTGTAACTTGATGAAATTATGATTTTATCCTTCTTCAAGGATCTTTATCAATTCAATTTTCTTGAAGCTCTTGACTTGGTGATTTTTGTGTGCATCTTTTTTTGAATTAATTTCTTCAATTTGAACACTTAAAAAGACCTACATATATTCTTAAAATATATGATTAGTATCATTTATACTCAATATTTTAAAATCATCAAAATCAATCAGTGGGTCAATAATCTTCTCCTTTTTGATGATGACAAAACTTTGAGTATATGCATAAAAATAAAATTAATATATTTTAACTAACTGACTAGTATAAAATATGAAGTAAGAATGTACACAAATATAAATGCGCACTTCATAAAAGCTTCAAATAATATTTCACATAATTCATATCAATGAGTATTAAGTGTTAGATATGTGTGCCCTAGAAGCCAACATTGGCTAACACTTGTAATACACTTCTAGGGATAAAATTATAATTATAACTATAAATAATAAAATGGGTTATTTTTTATCATAAATGTGTATTTAGTGTCTGTGATACATCCCTTGAGTTAATGGTAATGATAATTCTTATTTTCAAGAGTTGAAAATTTAAGACAGGAATTTTCATTATTAACTCATAAAATGCTTCCGACCATAGGTTCATCATGAGAATGGTGAGTGATTCGAAAGGTCGGTGTACAATCACTTCTTTATAGTAGATGAGTCTTGAATCTATGGTGTAGAGACATCAGAGTGAGAGTATAGGTATTCATTAAAGAATGAGGGCACTGAGCGTGACCACCTCGAGCAATCATAAGGAAGTCTACCTTCTCATCGATGATTGGTTTGAAGCTGTAGTGGTGTGTCTGGTTCTTTGACCTGAAGTGCATCGGTAGTTCACCTTGAGGGTGTTATAGTTTGACTACACCATGACTCGATCTCTTAGCCGTTCGGAACCCTGAGGTGTATGTTGGCTATAGCATGTTCATTGTATGAATTGGATTGCACCAAGAGAGAATCTATATATCTCAATGGATGAGGAGCAACCCTATAATAAACACGAGAATCAAGTTCTTAAGTCCATGGCCATGATAGAGTGAAATAATAGAAAGAATTTCTATTAAGGTTTTCACATCGGACTTGAATCAAATGATTAAATCATATGATGAAAATTAGAGTTTGATGAGTTCATCTTAACCCTAATCTGATCGGAGCTCAGGATAGAACAACTTAATCACATAGGTAGCTGTATCGAGAGGTTTATTTTTAGTTTTGATGGATTGCCACTATATACTGCTAGATATCATTGATGGATTTTGGGAGCAATTAGAATAATTTGGATGATCGATCATTCTAGTTGTATGAATCAGAATAAGTTCTGATCCATTGAAGGTGTTTCGATGATGTCGATGATAGAGATCACGACATATCCCATCACCATACAAAACTGAACCTAATTGGATTATACAAATAAGGGTTTGGATCTGGATATCATCAATTGGATTAATCTAATTCAATTGATTTGAATAAGATTTAATTAGGTTTAAGGAAATCGTGCTAGCACACGTTTGAGCCTAACGTTCTCCTTCTACTATCATTAAAAGTTATCTCGACTGAGCCAAATATATTTATGCTCACTTAGGTACCTTTACTTGGTCTGACTAGAGCTTGTCCAGGTTAGAAAAGGGTTTTCTTAATTTATGAGATAAATTTGAGATAATACCTGCTATTTTTCATCACCTGCTAATTCTTATCTTTTGACATTGGTCAAACGTTGACCTTTGATACTTAGACATCTGCCCATGTGTCATGCACCCATAGAAGAGTAGATAGGGGCTTGTCCCCTTGCTAACAATTAGAAAGGAGGGGTGCATGCCTAGCAAGGTGTGCGTCCATGGATAGGGATGCCTAGAGTCCCATACGGATGGGACTCCAGGTTGCTTCTTAGAATCAACTTCGGTAGGCGCCTAAGACTCAGCTTTGATCAGTCTTGATGCCACCTAAGGATGATTTGAGGGGGCTCTCATTTGATTGGATCAAATGATGTCATCCCACCAATCAGATTTAAATTTGATTGCATGAAGCAACAAGATTGGTCGGGATGATGTGGCACTGCATGGCACAGCAGGGTCTATATAAACCCTGTCTGCGTCTAGCTTTAAAGTAGCTCTCTCTTAGCCCATGCCCAAGGCTGCCCCTCTTCCTCCTCCATGCCATCTTCTAGTCCTCTCTATCCTCTCCATTCTCAAGGAGATTTAGGCTCCAGTTTGGTGTGATCCAGGCAAGAGAAAGGTGATGAGAAAGGAAGAAGACAGCACTGCTGCAAGAGACGATTCTAGATCTTCAAAAGGAGTTTTGAAGATCCACCAAATTAGATCCAGATCTGATATTTGGAGAGATGATAAAGAAGGAGAAGATCTCTAGATCTAGCTTGAGTAGATATCGATAGAGGTCAGATGCTTGCATGGCTAGATCCAGAACCTCAGGAAATCAGCAGGATCATCAAAGGGTAATCTGATTACCCAACATCAAGGTACAAACTAAATTAGATTTAATTTAATTTATTTTTATTTTTATTAGATCTATAAAATTAGATCTAAAATATTTTAGATCTGATCTAGATTCATAAGAAAAATTTTTGAAATATCTCTCTTGATCCAATCAGATCTGAACGAACCTGGCCCAGAAAATCAAGATTTTCCTTTCAACTGGTATCAGAGCCAAGTTCTAAAAATTGTTTAGATCTAATTTAAATTTATTTTGATATAATAAATAGAAGATTTCAGATGTCACATAAGATATGATTAGATCTAAAATTAAAAAAAAATAAAATTAAATAATATAGATCTAAGTTTTACAAGATGCATGATTAGTTGTAAAATAGAACTGCTCTATACATAGTCTTGCATGTTCATAATTTAATTTGATTAAGTTATAATTTTAGATCTATTTATTTATTATTTTTTTATATTATAAATATTATAATAATATCTAAAAATAATAAATAAAATTATTTAATTTTGGTTCATATGAGATATGATGAAAGCATATTTAGACTAGTTGTAGAATAGTTCTACATAATTATCTAGATTAAAATTTATTTTGATATGATCAATTTAAATTTAATTTTTTAGATAAATTATGAGATAATTTAGATCTAAAAATATGCATGATATGATACATAAGATGTATGCAAAATATGTATAAAGTTAGATCAATTTTTATATATGAGATATATGATGTAGATCTAACTAGTTTTGTAGATTTATATTTCTAATTAAGGAATTCCACTTGGCCATCCAATCATAAGAATAAAATAGGATTTAAATGCCCTCTCTGAAGAAAAAATCCTGATTTTTTAGATGAGGTTCATTTAGATTTGATCAGATCAAGAGAAATATTTCAAAAATTTCTCTTATATATCTAGATCAGATCTCAGATGTTTTAGATTTGATTTTATAGATCTAATAAATAAAAATAAAAATAAATTAAATCTAATTTAATTTATATCTTAATGTTGGATAATCAGATTATCCTTTGATGATCCTATTGATTGCTTGAGGTTCTGGATCTAGCCACGCAAGTGCCTGGCCTCTATCGGTATCCACTCGGGCTGGATCTAGAGATCTTTTCCTTCTTTATCACCTCTCCAAATATCAGATTTATATCTGATTTGGAGGATCTACAAAATTTCTTTCGAAGATTTGTAGTCGTCTTTACAGTAGTGCTTCTTTCTTCCATTCTCGTCACCTTTCTTTTGCCTGAATTGCACCAAACTAGAGCCCAAAATTTCTTGAGCATGGAGAGGAGAGAGAGGACTAGAAGTTGGCATGGAGGAGGGAGAGGGGCAGTCTTGGGGCATGGGCTAAGAGAGAACTCTTTCAAAGTTGGGCACAGACAGGGTTTATATAGACCCTACTGCACTATGCAGTGCCACATCATCCCAGGCAATCACGTTGCTTCATACAATCAGATCTAAATCTGATTGATGAGATGACATCACCTGATCCAATCAGATGATAGCCCCTTCAATTCATCCTTAGATGGCACCTAATACTAGTCAAAGTCTATAGGTTGGTGCCACCTAAGTAGAATCCTAGAAGCAACCTGGAGTCCCATCTGTATGGGACTCCAGGCATCCCTATCCATGGGCGCATGCCTCCCTAGGCATGCGCCCCCTCCTTTTCAATTTCTAGCAAGGGGACAAGCTCCTATCTACTCTCCTATAGGTGCATGACACATGGGCAGATGTCTAAGTGTCAAAGATCAACGTTTGACCAAAGTCAAAGATAAGAATTAGCAGGTGACGAAAAATGGCAGGTGTTGTCTCAAATTTATCTCATAAATTAAGACAATCCTTTTCTGACATGGACAAGCTCCAGTTAGACCAAGTAAAGGTATCTGAGTGAGCATAAATATATTTGGTCAGTCGAGACAATTTTTAATGATAGTAGAAGAAGAACGTTAGGCTCAATCGTGTGCTAGCACGATTTTTTTGAACCTAATTGAATCTTACTCAAATCAATTGAATTGGGTTAGTCTAATTGATGATATCCAAATCCAAACTCTTATTTATGTGATCCAGTTAGGTTCAGTTCTGTATGATAATAAGATATGTCGTGATCTCTATCATTGACATCATCGAAACTCCTTTCGATGGATCAGAACTCCTCTGATTCAGACAACTAGAATGATCGATCATCTAAATCATTCTAATTGCTCCCAAAATCCACCAGTGGCACCTAGCAGTATAGAGTGGCAATCCATCAAAATTGAAAATGAACCTCTTGGTGCAGCTACTTGTGTGATTAAGTTCTTCTATCTTGAGCCCGATCATATTAGGGTTAAGGTGAACTCATCAAACCCTAATTTCTATCACATGATTTAACCATTCGATTCAAGTCCGATGTGAAAACCTTAATAGAAACTCATTCTATTATTTCACTCTGCCACGGCCATGGACTTATGGACTTGATTCTTATGATCCTCATAGGGATGCTGTTAGATATATGTGCCCTAGAAGCCAGAATTGGCTGACACTTGTAATACACTTCTAGGGGCAAAATTGTAATTTTGACTATAATTAATAAAATGGATTATTTTCTATCACACCTGTGTATTTAGTGTCTGTGATACATCCTTTGAGTTAATGGTAATGATAATTCATATTTTCAAGAGTTGAAAATTTAAGACATGAATAATCATTATTAACTCATAAACAGCTCCCGACCATAGGATCATCACGAGGATGGTGATTGATCCGAAAGGTTGGTGTACGAATCGCTTCTCTTTAGTAGATGAGTCTTGAGTCTACGGTGTGGAGACACCGGAGCGAGAGTACAGGTACTCGTTAGAGAACGAGGGCACTGAGCGTGACCACCTCGAGTAGTCATTAGGAAGTCTACCTTCTCGTCAATGACTGACTCGATGCTGCAGTAGTGTGTCTGGTTCTTTGACCTGAGATGCATCGGCAGTTCACCTTGAGGGTGTTATAGTTTGACTACACCATTACTCGGTCTCCTAGCCATATGGAACCCTGAGGTGTATGTTGGCTATAGCATGTTCATTGTAGGAACTGGATTGCATCAAGATGGGAATCTATCTACCTCGGTGGTAGAGGAGTAGCCCTATGATGATCATGAGAATCAAGTCCAGAAGCCCATGGCCATGGCAGAGTGAAATAATAGAAAGAGTTTCTATTTAGATTTTCACATTGGACTCGAATCGAATGATTACATCATATGACAGAGACTAGGGTTTGACGAGTTCACCTTAACCCTAATCTGATCGGGGCTCAAGATAGAAGAACTTAATCACATAGGTAGCTGCACCAAGAGGTCGCATTCAGCTCTGATGGGTTGCCACCATATACTGCTAGGTGTCACTGGTGGATTTTGGGAGCAATTAGAATGATTTAGATGATCGATCATTCTAGCTGTTCGAATCAGAAGAGTTCTGATCCATCGAAAGGAGTTTCGATGATGTCGATGATAGAGATCATGACATATCCCATTACCATACAGAACTGAACCTAACTGGGTCACACAAACAAGGGTTTGAATCTGGTGATCATCAATTGAACTGATCTAGTTCAATTGATCTGAATGAGATTCAATTAGGTTCAAGGAAATCGTGCTAGCACTCGATTGAACCTAACGTTCTTCTTTTACTATCATAAATAAGTTGTCCTGACTGAGCCAAAGGAGTTTGTGCTCAATCAGAGGCCTTCATATGGTCTGACTGGAGGTTGTCCAAGTCAGAAAAGGTTGTCTTATTTTGTAAGACATTACCTGCCATTTTTGGTCACCTGCCATTTCTTGTTCTTTGACTTTGGTCAAAAGTCTACCTTTGACTGGTCAAATGTTGACCATTGACACTTTGACTTTTGACCACATGTCATGCACCTATTGGAGAGCTGGTGGGGGCCTGTCCCCCTGCCAGAACCTGGCAAGGAGGAAGGGCGCACGCCACCCTAGGCGTGTGCCCAAGTTGGAGGCGCCTAGGAGTCCTTGTTGGACAAGGACTCCATCTCCCTTTTTGGATTCCAATTAGAGTTCTACTAAGAATCCAGTTTGACTGGTCTTAGGCACCCTCTAAGGAGGAATCCAGGGGACTCTATTCCAACCAATCAGATTTAGATCTGATTTCACAAAGGGTTGTGATTGGTTGAGAGGAAGAGGAGTTGGATCACAGCTTAGTCTATAAATAAGACCCTGCGCCCAACTCAGATTCTAATGCAATTAGAATAGAGATTTCCCACGCCCCAAGGCTGCCTCTCCCCTCTTCCTCCATGCCTAAACTTCTCCTCCTTCTCCTCTCCACGTCCAAAAGAGTTTTGGACTTAGGTTGGTGCGATTCAGATCAAAAGAAAGGCGATCAAAAGAAGAAGGCTGCACTGCTGCAAAGGACGACTGCTGATCTTCAAAAGGAGTTTTGAAGATCCTCCAGATCAGATCCAGATCTGATTTTTGGAGGCATGATAGAGAAGAAGAGGATCTCCAGATCCAACCCGAGTGGATACCGGTAGAGGCCAGGCGCTTGCGTGGCTAGATCCAGAACCTTCCGCTGCAATCAGGATCATCTACAGGGTAATAGGATTACCCAAATCAGGTAAATTAAATTTGATTTAATTTATCTTTTAATTTTATTTTATTAAAATAATAAGAATCAGATCTAAAACATATCAAGATCTGATTGGGATCAAAAAAAAAATTTTTGAAATATATCTCTTGATCTGATCAGATCTGGACGAACCTGGACCGGGAAATCAGGATTTCCCTTCAACTGGTATCAGAGCCATGGTTCTAAATTGTTTAGATCTGATTTTAATTTTATTTTAATTAGAAAATAAAGTGATTTCAGATGTCACATGAGATGTGATCAGATCTGAAATCAGAAAAATTAAAATTAAATGATTTGGATCTAAGAACATGAAGATATGCATGACTAGTTCTAGAATAGAATAGTTCTATAGAATAGTTTTGCATGTCTTTGATTTAATCTGATTAAATCATATTTTAGATCTTCTTATTTACTATTTTTTGATATTATAAGTGTTATAATAACATCTGATAAACAGCAAATAAAAAAATTATTTAATTTTAAATATCATATGAGATATGATTGATGCATGTCTAGACTAGTTGTAGAATAGTTCTACATAATTGTCTAGATTAGAATTTATTTTGATTAGATCAATTTAAATCTAATTTTTTAGATTATTATGAGATAATTTAGATCTGAAAATATGCATGATTTGATACATGAGATGTATGCAAAATATGCCATGATTAGATCTACTTTATATATGAGATATATGATATAGATCTGATATTGTTTTGTAGTATTGAATGTTCCTGATTAAGGCGTTCCTCTTGGCCGTCCGGTCATAAGAACGAAGAAGGGTTTAAAGGCCCTCTCTTCCCATTCGATGGGGTGTTCTTATGACGTGTAGGGGTGCTGCGTGTTCGTCCTTAATCAGAAACCCAAAACTTACTTTCTGCAAAACCCTAGATCCTGAAACCCTAGGATTTATTGTGCATATTTTGTTTATGAACCCAACTTAATTAAGAATTAAGTTTATGGAATATTAATTAGGTCTAAAATTGAGAATTTCAGATCTAAGACATATTCATAATACTGGGTTCGGGCTTGGGTAGCTCAATTAGGTCTAAGCGGTTGATCAAACCGAATCAAGAGTTGGTTAGATGGGATCAACAATGCTTAAATTGACCAGCCTAATAGGATTAAGTCTGGGTCAAGATCGAGTCACGATCAAGCAAGACCTAATTAGGCTCAGAGGTTAGAGTTTGGATTGTAGGCTAACCCAATTGGTTCTGACTCAACAATTTGGTGTCTAAGGTAAGTTTGGCATAGACGACCGACTGGTTTTTAATTGGAAGCTACTCGACCTGAATGCGTTCTTGAACGAGTTAACGGCATATTCCTTCCACCGGTCTTGAAGGGAAATCCTGATTTCCCTGACCAGGTTCGTTCAGATCTGATCAAATCAAGAGATATATTTCAAAATTTTTTCTCTTAGATCCGTATCAGATCAGGGATGCTTCAGATCTGATTCTTATTTATTTAATAAAAATTAAATGAAAAGGATAAATTAAATCACATTCAATTTACCTGAATAGGGTAATCCTATTACCCTGTTGATGATCCTGTTTGCAGCGGAAGGTTCTGGATCAAGCCACGCAAGCGCCTGGCCTCTACCGGTATCCACTCGGGCTTGGATCTGGAGATCCTCTTCTTCTCTATCACACCTCCAAAAATCAGATCTGGATCTGATCTGGAGGATCTTCAAAACTCCTTTTGAAGATCTGCAGTCGTCCTTTGCAGCAGCGCAGCCTTCTTGCTTTTGATCGCCTTTTCTTGATCTGAATCGCACCAACCAAATCCAAAACACTTTTGGACGTGGAGAGCAAGGGGAGAAGAGAGTATGGCATGGAGAAAGGAGGAGAGAGGCAGCCTTGGGGCGTGGGAAATTGCTTCTTGATTATTTTTTCAGTTGGGCGCAGGGTCTTATTTATAGACTAAGCGTGATCCAACTCCTCTTCCTCCCAACCAATCACAACCCTTTGTGAAATCAGATCTAAATCTGATTGGTGGGAATAGAGTCCCCTGGATTCCTCCTTAGAGGGTGCCTAAGACCAGTCAAACTTGGATTCTTAGAAGAACTCTAATTGGAATCCAAAAGGGAGATGGAGTCCTTGTCCAACAAGGACTCCTAGGCGCCTCCTACTTGGGCTCACGCCACCCTTGGCGTGCGCCCTTCTCCTTGCCAGGTTCTGGCAGGGGGACAAGGCCCCCACCAGCTCTCCAATAGGTGCATGACATGTGGTCAAAAGTCAAAGGGTCAATGGTCAACGTTTGACCAGTCAAAGGTAGACTTTTGACCAAAGTCAAAGAACAAGAAATGGCAGGTGACCAAAAATGGCAGGTAATGTCTTACAAATAAGACAACCTATTCTGACTTGGACAACCTCCAGTCAGACCATATGAAGGCCTCTGATTGAGCACAAACTCCTTTGGCTCAGTCAGGACAACTTATTTATGATAGTAAAAGAAGAACGTTAGGTTCAATCGAGTGCTAGCACGATTTCCTTGAACCTAATTGAATCTCATTCAGATCAATTGAACTAGATCAGTTCAATTGATGATCACCAGATTCAAACCCTTGTTTGTGTGACCCAGTTAGGTTCAGTTCTGTATGGTAATGGGATATGTCATGATCTCTATCATCGACATCATCGAAACTCCTTTCGATGGATCAGAACTCTTCTGATTCGAACAGCTAGAATGATCGATCATCTAAATCATTCTAATTGCTCCCAAAATCCACCAGTGACACCTAGCAGTATATGGTGGCAACCCATCAGAGCTGAATGCGACCTCTTGGTGCAGCTACCTGTGTGATTCAAGTTCTTCTATCTTGAGCCCCGATCAGATTAGGGTTAAGGTGAACTCGTCAAACCCTAGTCTCTGTCATATGATGTAATCATTCGATTCGAGTCCAATGTGAAAATCTAAATAGAAACTCTTTCTATTATTTCACTCTGCCATGGCCATGGGCTTCTGGACTTGATTCTCATGATCATCATAGGGCTACTCCTCTACCACCGAGGTAGATAGATTCCATCTTGATGCAATCCAGTTCCTACAATGAACATGTCATAGCCAACATACACCTCAGGGTTCCATATGGCTAGGAGACCGAGTAATGGTGTAGTCAAACTATAACACCCTCAAGGTGAACTGCCGATGCATCTCAGGTCAAAGAACCAGACACACTACTGCAGCATCGAGTCAGTCATTGACGAGAAGGTAGACTCCCTAATGACTACTCGAGGTGGTCACGCTCAGTGCCCTCGTTCTCTAACGAGTACCTGTACTCTCGCTCCGGTGTCTCCACACCGTAGACTCAAGACTCATCTACTAAAGAGAAGCGATTGTACACCAACCTTCCGGATCAATCACCATCCTCGTGATGATCCTATGGTCGGGAGCATTTTATGAGTTAATAATGATTATTCATGTCTTAAATTTTCAACTCTTGAAAATATGAATTATCATTACCATTAACTCAAAGGATGTATCACAGACACTAAATACACATATGTGATAGAAAATAACCCATTTTATTAATTATAGTCAAAATTATAATTTTGCCCCTAGAAGTGTATTACAAGTGTCAGCCAATTCTGGCTTCTAGGGCACATATATCTAACAATCTCCCACTTGTCCTAAAGCCAATTGGCTACAAGTCTAAGTCCCATCTTCTCAAGGTGGGCTTCGATCTTCTGCTGGCCCAACGGCTTTGTAAGTGGGTCTGCCACATTATCTGCGGAGTTGACTCTCTTGACCTCAACGTAACCTTTCTCAAGGTAATCGCGGATGAGATGGTATCACCGTTTGCTTGGAACTCTTCCAGCACAAACAGTCTGCCAGATGTCGACTTTCGATCATCTATATCGGACATGAAGTCCGAGTCTGTGTATCCCTGGACTTGGAGTTCTCCATTACCAAAGACCAACATCATATCCTTAGTTCTTCTCAAGTACTTAAGGATACATTTCACAGAAGTCCAGTGTTCTTCACCTGGATTTGACTGATATCTGCTTGTGACACTCACAGCATGGGCTATATCAGGTCGTGTACATAGCATGGCATACATGAGGCTCCCTATTGCAGAAGCATAAGGGATCTTGCTCATGCGTTCTATTTCCTCAGGTGTGCTGGGGCACATCTTCTTGGAAAGATGAATACCATGTCTGAAGGGTATTAATCCCCTCTTAGAGTTTTCCATACTAAACCTCTTTAGTACTTCCTCTATGTACATCTTCTGTGAAAGTCCTAGCATCCTATTCGGTCTATCCCTATAGACCTTAATTCCTAGAATAAAGGATGCTTCACCTAGGTCTTTCATGGAGAATTCCTTGGACAACCACATCTTGACTGATGTCAACATGGGAATATCATTCCCAATAAGGAGGATGTCATCCACGTACAATACGAGGAAGACAACAGCGCTCCCACTGACCCTTTTGAAAACACATGGTTCCTCTTCATTTTTGATGAAACCAAACTTTTTGATCACATCATTGAAACGAGTGTTCCAGCTCCGAGATGCTTGCTTAAGTCCATATATGGACCTTTGCAGCTTGCAAACCTTGTGATCAGTATCACTGGATGTGAAACCTAGCGGCTGTTCCATATAGATATCTTCCTCAAGATATCCATTTAGGAATGCCGTTTTCACGTCCATTTGCCATATTTCATAATCGAAATAGGCTGCAACAGCAAGCAATGTGCGGATGGATTTTAGCATAGCTACTGGGGAAAAGGTATCCTGATAGTCAATGCCTTCGCGTTGACTATAACCTTTTGCCACTAGTCTAGCCTTGAATGTCTCCACATTCCCATCTGCACCAATCTTTCTCTTGAAGATCCATTTACATCCAATAGGTACTATACCTTCTGGTGGATCTACCAAGGTCCAGACTTGGTTTGAGTGCATCGAGTCAATTTCTGACTGCATTGCCTCAAGCCATTTCTCGGAGTCGATATCTGATATCGCCTCGTTGTAGGTTTTGGGATCATCACCATGAGCACCATTACCTATGAGGAACATTTCCTCTACATCCTCTGAAATAATACCTAAGTATCTTTCAGGGGGACGGGAAACTCTTTCCGATCTACGAGGTGGAGGAGGTAGTGTTCTTATTGGCTCAACCTGATTTGGTTCCACTTGGTCCTTAGCTCGTTTCTGCTTGTGAGACTTTCTCATCAAGCTTAATCTGCTTTCCAATGCCACTATCTTGAATAAACTATTTTTCAAGAAAGATGGCATGTCGACTCACAATCACATTGTGGTCTTCTGGAATGTAGAAATAGTATCCTAATGACTCTTTAGGATATCCTATGAATCGAGCTCTAAAGGACCTAAACTCTAACTTGTCCGCTTGTTGTCTTTTGACATGAGCCGGACAACCCCAAATTCTGAGATGACTCAGACTTGGTTTCTTACCGTGCCATATCTCATACGGTGTGGTAGGAACGGTTTTAGAGGGAACCCTATTCAGTAGATAGAATTGAAGTTAACAATGAATGTCCCCAAAGAAAATCAGGGAGGTCTGTGAAGCTCATCATGGATCGAACCATATCCAATAGAGTCCGATTTCTCCATTCTGAAACCCCGTTGAGTTGAGGTGTTCCTGGTGGAGTCCATTGAGAGACTATGCCATTTTCCTTAAGATAGTCTAGGAATTCCCGGCTAAGGTATTCACCTCCTCGATCTGATCGAAGAACCTTAATGGGTTTTCCAGTTTGTTTTTCTACTTCATGTCTGAATTCTTTGAACTTTTCAAAAGCTTCAGACTTGTGTCTCATAAGATACACATACCCATACCTAGACAGATCATCGGTAAAGGTAATGAAGTAGACAAAATTGCCTCTAGCCGGCACATCAAATGGGCCGCACACATCAGTATGTACTAGGGCAAGGAGATCTGTGGCCCTCTCCCCATGTCCAACAAAAGGGAGTTTAGTCATTTTGCCTTGAAGACAAGATTCACAAGTTGGATATGACTCGGAAGTCAATGGACTCAATAGCCCATTTTTCTCCAATTTGTTGATCCTATCTTCTGCTATATGACCTAATCTCAGGTGCCATAGATATCTGTCGTTTGGACTATCCCTAGGTCGTTTGGCATTCACGTTTTGCTCGATAGTTAGAACAGGTACATCAATATGTAGCTGATAAAGACCATTAATAAGGAAACCATTTGCAATTTTATTTCTTTCATAAAGAATGTTACAATGGTCCTTAAAGAAGGTGATCACATAACCTTCTTGTGCTAAGCATGAAACAGAAATCAAATTCCTGCTAGCTGCAGGCACATAATAACAGTCTTTCAAAACTAAGTCTAAACCAGATGGTAATCGAAGAGGGTATGTTCCCACGGCTACTGCAGCAACTCTTGCTCCATTACCGATGCGTAGGATCATGTCTCCATCCCTCAGCCTCCTGCTATCCTCAAGACCCTGCATAGAAGTGCACAGATGAGCACTAGAACCAGAGTCAAGCACCCAACTGGATGCAGAAGAAACCGTAAGGTTAGACTCAATAACGAGCATACCTCCAGAAGGACCTTCCTTCTTGTTCTTCAGGGTGGCCAGGTAAGTAGGGCAGTTCCGCTTCCAATGGCCGTCGCTGTTGCAATGGAAACACTTTCCTTTGCCATCGACCTTCTTCTTCGGTTCTGCCTTCTTCTTCTTTGATCCTTCCACCTTTTGCTTTTTCACAGACTTCTTTTTCTTTCCATAAGACTTTCTTTTGGAAGAAGTCCGTTCCATAGCAAGAACTGAGCCTTTAGAACCTTTCATAGAAAGCTCAGCGGTAACCAGCATATTCATTAACTTCGGCCAAGGAATTTTGAAGTTTATGCATGTGGTAATTCATGATGAATTGCCCATATGCATCAGTCAAGGATTGCAGAATAATATCATTCTGCAGGTCCAAGTCCAACTTCACACCGAGCTTCTCAAGCTCTTCCATGTCCTTGATCATTGTCAGACAGTGATCTTGGACTGACTGCCCATCACGCATCTTAGCCTTAAAAAGTCATTTCGTGACTTGATATTTGGCTGCGCGACTCTGTTCACCAAACATCTCCTGCAGGTGAGCCAACATTTGGCGAGCAGTCCCGATATCTTCATGTTGGCGCTGGAGCTCATCAGACATCGAGCCCAACATGTAATATCTGGCCTTATTATCTTCGTCAATCCATTTTTCCAGAGACGCTCTCTGTTCAGTGGATGGACGGGCTGGTAAGGTGGGAGGGTCCTGGTCCAAAACATGGGTTAACTTCTCTGAACCCAAAATAATTTTGTAGTTCCTGAGCCAATCTTTATAATTGGGTCCAGGTCAGTCTATGTGTGTCCAGGATACGTGCCAATGGGTTGGACGCAGACATTTTCCTGTAGAGAGTCAAAGATTCTAGTTAGATACTGTAATTTTGACTTGACCAATTTGTTTAGGGATTTTATTTTTAAACAAATTAGCTCCCACTATTTTCTCGGATCCCTACACTCCCTCTGTAGAGATGCAAAAATCTCCATGATTAATGATTTCTAGTGGGTGGTGCGGTCTCACCAACTGACTCATCACCTCACCTAACAGTTATTGGTGATGGGTTAGCCAATGAGTGAACAACTCTTGTTCAATGATTCTCTAATCATGGTGCACCCAAACTTGGTCTCTAATTCATGAATCTCACCGTATCCGGAATATTGATCCACTCCTTAGTTAAGTCAGACCCACCATTTGCATAGACTGGGTTCCTAATTGAGTCTCTCACCGTATCCGGAAATATTGAGCCCAACTCATCCTCCAGCCCATAGCATCCAATGCCTAATAGACATGGTTGCATCTTCCCGGTGCAACTGAGCCACTGTATCCAGCCGAGAACAATCAACCCCGGGAAGGGCCCGCACATCTACAATGGTGGAAGACCTCAGACTTAATCTTTTCTTAGGGAGAATTGATTCAGGTCTCATTAAACTAGACTTGGCTTAGTCATAACAATTATGACTAACCTAGTGGCATGGGTTAGCTCGGATTATTGACCACCTCAGATCAGAACTGTGTCAACAGATATGGCCAGGTAAGTGAGACCGGTGGAAGGAATATGCCATTAACTCGTACAAGAACGCATTCAGGTCGAGTAGCTTCCAATTAAAAACCAGTCGGTCGTCTGTGCCAAACTTACCTTAGACACCAAATTGTTGAGTCAGAACCAATTGGGTTAGCCTACAATCCAGACTCTAACCTCTGAGCCTAATTAGGTCTTGCTTGATCGTGACTCGATCTTGACCCAGACTTAATCCTATTAGGCTGGTCAATTTAAGCATTGTTGATCCCATCTAACCAACTCTTGATTCGGTTTGATCAACCGCTTAGACCTAATTGAGCTACCCAAGCCCGAACCCAGTATTATGAATATGTCTTAGATCTGAAATTCTCAATTTTAGACCTAATTAATATTCCATAAACTTAATTCTTAATTAAGTAGGGTTCATAAACAAAATATGCACAATAAATCCTAGGGTTTCAGGATCTAGGGTTTTGCAGAAAGTAAGTTTTGGGTTTCTGATTAAGGACGAACACGCAGCACCCCTACACATCATAAGAACACCCCATCGAATGGGAAGAGAGGGCCTTTAAACCCTTCTTCGTTCTTATGACCGGACGGCCAAGAGGAACGCCTTAATCAGGAACATTCAATAAACTTCAATACTACAAAAGTTATTAGATCTATATCATATATCTCATATACAAATTTAGATCTAATCATGGCATATTTTGCATACATCTCATGTATCATAATCATGCATGTTTTCAGATCTAAATTATCTCATAATAATCTAAAAAATTAGATTTAAATTGATCTAATCAAAATAAATTCTAATCTAGACAATTATGTAGAACTATTCTACAACTAGTCTAGACATGCATCTAATCATATCTCATATGATATTTAAAATTAAATAATTTTTATTTGCTGTTTATCAGATGTTATTATAACACTTATAATATCAGAAAAATAGTAAATAAGAAGATCTAAAATATGATTTAATCA
>QRFJ01001781.1:161659-198718 GCA_006176705.1 Cocos nucifera
TTCAAGAAAGATGGCATGTCGACTCACAATCACATTATGGTCTTCTGGAATGTAGAAATAGTATCCTAATGACTCTTTAGGATATCCTATGAATCGAGCTCTAAAGGACCTAAACTCTAACTTGTCCGCTTGTTGTCTTTTGACATGAGCCGGACAACCCCAAATTCTGAGAATGACTCAGACTTGGTTTCTTACCATGCCATATCTCATACGGTGTGGTAGGAACGGTTTTTAGAGGAACCCTATTCAGTAAATATATTGAAGTTAATAATGAAGTGTCCCCAAAGAAAATCAGGAAGGTCTGTGAAGCTCATCATGGATCGGAACCATATATCTAATAGAGTCTGATTTCCTCCATTCTGAAATCCCGTTGAGTTGAGGTGTTCCTGGTGGAGTCCATTGAGAGACTATGCCATTTTTCTTTAGATAGTCTAGAAAATTTTTGACTAAGGTATTCACCTCCTCGATCTGATCGAAGAACCTTAATGGGTTTTTTTCAGTTTATTTTTCTACTTCATGTCTGAATTCTTTGAACTTTTCAAAAGCTTCAGACTTATGTCTCATAAGATACACATACCCATACCTAGATAGATCATCGGTAAAGGTAATGAAGTAGACAAAATTGCCTCTAGCTGGTACATCAAATGGACCGCACACATCAGTATGTACTAGGACAAGAAGATCCGTGGCCCTTTTCCTATGTCCTATAAAAGGGAGCTTAGTCATTTTGCCATGAAGACAAGATTCACAAATTGGATATGACTCAAAAGTCAATGGACTCAATAGCCCGATTTTCTCCAATTTGTTAACCCTATCTTCTGCTATATGACCTAGTCTTAGATGCCATAGATACCTATCATTTGGATTATCCCTAGGTTATTTTATGGCATTCATATTTTGCTTGATATTAAAAATAGATACATCAATATGTAACTGATAAAGATCTTTAATAAGAAAACCACATATAATTTTATTTCTTTCATAAAGAATGTTACAATGGTCCTTAAGAAAACTAATTACATAGCTTTTTAGTGCTAGGTATGAAACAGAAATCAAATTTCTGCTTGCTGCAAGCACATAATAACAATCTTTTAAAACTAAGTCTAAACCAGATGGTAGTCGAAGAGGGTATGTTCCCACCATCATGGTAGCAACTCTTGCTCCATTTTTGATATGTAGGATCATCTCACCATCCCTCAGCCTTCTACTATCCTCAAGATCCTGCATGGAAGTGCACAAATGAGCACTAGAATCAGAGTCAAGCACCCAACTAGATGCAGAAGAAATCGTAAGGATAGACTCAATAACGAGCATACCTCCAAAAGGAACTGCCTTCTTCTTATTCTTCAGGGTGGCCAGATAAGTAGGGCAGTTCCGCTTTCAGTGGCCGTCATTGTTGCAATGGAAATATTTTTCTTTGTCAGCGATCTTCTTCTTCAGCTCTTCCTTTTTCTTCTTTCCTCCTTCCATCTTCTACTTTTTCATAGACTTCTTCTTCTTTCCAAAAAACTTTCTCTTGGAAGAAGTCCATTCCATAGCAAGCACTGAGCCTTTAGAACCTTTCATGGAAAGCTCAACAGTAACCAGCATATTCATAAGTTCGACCAAGGAATTTTAAAGTTTATGCATATGGTAGTTCATGATGAACTATGCATATGCATCAGTCAAGGATTGCATAATTATATCATTCTATAGATCTAGGTCCAACTTCACTTCGAGCTTCTCAAGCTCTTCCAAGTTCTTGATCATCATCAGACAATGATCTTGGATTGACAACCCATCATGCATTTTAGCCTTGAAAAGTCGTTTAGTGACTTGATACTTGGTTACGCGACTCTGTTCACCAAACATCTCTTGTAGGTGAGCTAACATTTGACGGGCAGTCCTGATATCTTCATGTTGGTACTAAAGTTCATCAGACATCGAGCCCAACATGTAATATCTGGTTTTGTTATCTTCGTTCGTTATTTTTCTAGAGATGCTCTCTATTTAGCAGATGGACGAGCTGGTAAGGTGGGAGGGTCTTGGTCCAACACATGAGTTAACTTCTCAGAATCCAAAATAATTTTGAAGTTTTGGAGCTAATCCTTATAATTAGGTCCAGTCAGTCTATGGGTGTCCAGGATACGTGCTAGTGGATTGGATACGGATATTTTTCTATAGAGAGTCAAAGCTTCTAGTTAGATATTATAATTAAGACTTGACCAATTTATTTAAAAGTTTTATTTTTAAATAAATTAGCTTCCACTACTTTTTTGGATCCCTACACTTCCTCTGTAGAGATGCGAAAATCTTCATGATTAATGATTTCTAGTGGGTGGTGCGGTCCCACCAACTGACTCATCACCTCACCTAACAATTATTGCTGATGGGTTAGCTAATGAGTGAACAACTCTTGTTCAACGATTCTCTAATCATGGTGCACCCAAACTTGGTCTCTAATTCATGGATCTCACCATGCCTAGAATATCGATCCACTTCTTAGTTAAGTCAGACCCACCATTTGCACAGATTGGATTTCTAATTGAGTCTCTCACCATATTCAGAATATTAAGCCCAATCCATCCTCCAGCCCATAGCATCCAATGCCTAATAGACATGGTTACATCTTTTTGATGCAACTGAACCACTGTAACCAGTCGAGAACAATCAATCCCGAGAAAGGGCTCCGCACATCTACAATGGTGGAAGATCCTTAGACTTAATCTTTTCTTAGGGAGATTTGATTTAGGTCTCATTAAACTAGACTTGACATAGTCATAACCATTATGACTAACCTAGTGGCATGGGTTAGCTCGGATTATTGACCACCTCAGATCAGAACTGAGCCAACAAATATGGCCAGGTAAGTGAGATCGGTGGAAGGGATATGCCATTAACTCGATAAGAATGCATTCGAGTCGAGTAGCTCCCAATTAAAAATCAGTCGATCGTATCTGCCAAACTTACCTTAGACACCAAATTATTGAGCCAGAATCAATCGGATTAGCCTACAATCCAGACTCTAACCACTGAGCCTAATTAGGTCTTAGCTTGATCGATCACTCACATGACTCGATCTTGACCCAGACTTAATCCTATTAGGCTGGTCAATTTAAGCACTGTTGATCCCATCTAACCAACTCTTGATTCGGTTTGATCAACCGCTTAGACCTAATTGAGCTATCCAAGTCCAAACCCAATATTATGAATATATCTTAGATATGAAATTCTCAATTTTAGATCTAATTAATATTTTATAATCTTAATTCTTAATTAAGTTTAGGGTTCATAAACAAAATATGTATATTAAATCCTAGGGTTTTAGAATCTAGGATTTTATGGAAAGTAAGTTCTTGATTTCTGATTAAGGATAAATGCACAGCACCCCTACATGTCATAAGAATACCCCATCGAATAGAAGGAGAGGATATTTAAATCCTACTTTGTTCTTATGACCAAACGGCTAAGGAAAATGCCTTAATTAGAAATATACAAAACTACAAAACTAGTTAGATCTACATCATATATCTCATATACAAAAATTGATCTAACTATAAACATATTTTGCATACATCTCATGTATCATATCATGCATATTTTCAGATCTAAATTATTCCATAATTATCTAAAAAATTAGATTTAAATTGATCACATCAAAATAAATTTTAATCTAGATAATTATGTAGAACTATTCTACAACTAGTCTAAACATGCATTCATCATATCTCATATGATCCAAAAATTAAATAATTTTATTTATTATTTTTTAGATCTTATTATAAAATTTATAACATGAAAAAATAGTAAATAAATAAATCTAAAATTATAACTTAATCAAATTAAATTATGAACATGCAAGACTATGTATAGAACTATTCTATTTTACAACTAGTCATGCATCTTGTAAAACATAGATCTAAACTATTTAATTTTAATTTTTTTGATTTTAGATCTAATCACATCTCATGTGATATCTACAATCACCTAATTATTAGATCATAAATAAATTAAAATCAGATCTAAATAATTTAGAGAACTTGGCTCTGACACCAGTTGAAGGGGAAATCTTGATTTTTTGGATCAGGTTCGTTCTAAATTGATTGGATCAAGAGAAATATTTCAAAAATTTTTCTCATATATCTAGATTAAATTTGAGATATTTTAGATCTAATTTTATAGATCTAAAAAAAATAAAAATAAATTTAATTTAATTTAATTTGTACCTTGATGTTCGGTAATCAGATTACCCTTTGATGATCCTGCTGATTGCCTAAGATTCTGGATCTAGCCATGCAAGCGCCTGGCCTCTACTGGTATCTACTCAAGCTAAATCTAAAGATCTTCTCCTTCTTTATCATCTCTCCAAATATTAGATCTAGATCTGATTTGAAAGATCTTCAAAACTCCTTTCGAAGATCTGCAGTCATCTCTGCAGTAGTGTTGCTTTCTTCCTATCTCGTCACCTTTCTTTTGCCTGGATCGTACCAAACTGGAGCCCAAAATTCCTTGGGCATGGAGAGGAGAGAGAGCACTAGAAGTTGGTGTGGAGGAGGGAGAGGGGCAGCCTTGGGGCATGGGCTAAGATAGAACTCTTTCAAAGTTGGGCACAGATAGGGTTTATATAGACTCTGCTGTGCCATGCAGTGCTACATCATTTCGACCAATCACATTGCTTTGTGCAATCAGATCTAAATCTGATTGATGGAATGACATCACTTGATCTAATCAGATGAAAGCCCCTTTAATTCATCCTTAGATGGTGCCTAAGACTGGTCAAAGTCTATAGGTTGGCACCACCTAAGTAGAATCCTAGAAGCAACCTGGAGTCCCATCTGTATGGGACTCCAGGCATCCCTATCCATGGGCGCATGGCTCCCTAGGCATGCACCCCCTCCTTTCCAATTTCTAGCAAGGGGACAAGCCCCTATCTGCTCTCCTATAGGTGCCTGACACATGGGCAGATGTCTAAGTGTCAAAGGTCAATGTTTGACCAAAGTCAAAGGCAAGAATTAGCAGGTGATAGAAAATGGCAAGTGTTGTCTCAAATTTATCTCATAAAGTAAGACAACCCTTTTCTGATCTAGACAAGCTCCAATCAGATCAAGTAAAGGTATCTGAGTGAGCACAAACATATTTGGCTCAATCGAGACAACTTTTAATGATAGTAGATGGAGAACGTTGGGCTTAATCGTGTACTAGCATGATTTCCTTGAACCTAATTGAATCTTACTCAAATCATTTAAATTGGATTAATCGAATTGATGATATCCAAATACAAATCCTTATTTATGTGATCCAGTTAGGTTCAGTTCTGTATGATAATAGGATATGTCATGATCTCTATGATCGACATCATCGAAACTTCTTTCGATGGATCAGAACTCTTCTGATTCAGACAACTAGAATGATCGATCATCTAAATCATTCTAATTACTTACAAAATCCACCAGTAATACCTAGCAGTATATGGTGGCAACCCATCAAAACTAAAAATGAATCTCTTGGTGCAGCTACTTGTGTGATTAAGTTCTTCTATCTTGAGCCTCGATCAGATTAGGGTTAAGGTAAACTCGTCAAACCCTAATTTCTATCATATGATTTAACCATTCGATTCAAGTCCGATGTGAAAATCTTAATAAAAACTCTTTCTATTATTTCACTCATCTACTATATAAAAAAGTGATTGTACACCAACCTTCCGAATCAATCACCATCCTCATGATGATCCTACAGTCGGAAGCATTTTATGAGTTAATAACGAGAATTCATGTCTTAAATTTTTAACTCTTAAAAATATAAATTATCATTACCATTAACTCAGGGGATGTATCACAGACACTAAATACATATTTATGATAGAAAATAACCTATTTTATTACTTATAGTCAAAATTATAATTTTGCCCCTAGAAGTGTATTACAAGTGTCAGCCAATTCTGGCTTTTAGGGCACACATATCTAACACTCTCCTCCCATTCGATGGGGTGTTCTTATGATGTGTAGGGGTGGTGCGCATTCGTCCTTAATCAGAAATCAAGAACTTACTTTCTACAAAACCCTAGATCCTAAAACCCTAGGATTTTATTTATGTGTTTTGTTTGTAAACCCTAAACTTAATTAAGAATTAAGATTATGAAATATTTGTTAGATATAAAATTAAGAATTTTAGATCTAAGACATATTCATAAAATTGGGTTTGGGCTTGGGTAGATCAATTAGGTCTAAGCGGTTGATCAAACCGAATCAAGAGTTGGTTAGATGGGATCAATAGTGCTTAAATTGACTAGCCTAATAGGATTAAGTCTGGGTCAAGATTGAGTGACGTGAGTGATCGATCAAGCTAAAACATAATTAGGCTCAACGGTTAGAGTCTGGATTGTAAGCTAACCCAATTGTTCTAGCTTAACAATTTGGTATCAAAGATAAGTTTAGCAAATACGACTGACTGATTTTTAATTGGGAGCTACTCGACTCAAATGCATTCTTGTTGAGTTAATAGCATATCTCTTCCATCGGTCTTACTTGCCTGGCCATATTTATTGGCTCAGTCCTGATCTGAGGTGGTCAATAATTTAAGCTAACCCATGCAACTAGGTTAGTCATAATGGTTATGACTATGTCAAGTCTAGTTTAATGAGACCTAAATCAAATCTCCCTAGGAAAAGATTAAATCTAAGTTCTTCCACCATTGTAGATGTGCGGGCCCTTTCTGGGGTTGATTGTTTTCAACTGGTTACAGTGGTTCAGTTGCACCGAAAAGACGCTACCATATCTATTAGGCATTGGATGCTACAGGCTGGAGGATGGATTGGGCTCAATATTTTGATACGGTGGGAGACTCAATTAGGAATCCAACTCTATGCAAATGGTGAGTCTGACTTAACTAAGGAGTGGATCAATATTTTGGGCATGGTGAGATTCATGAATTAGAGACCAAGTTTGGGTGCATCATGATTAGAGAATCATTGAACAAGAGTTGTTCACTCATTGGCTAACCCATCACCAATAGCTATTTGGTGAGGTGATGAGTCAGTTGGTGGAACCACACCACCCACTAGAAATCATTAATCATGAAGATTTTCGCATTTCTACAGAGAGAGTGTTGGAATCCGAGAAAATAATGGAAGCTAATTTATTTAAAAATAAAACTTCTAAATAAATTGATCAAGTCTTAATTACAATATCTAACTAAAAATTTTGACTCTCTATAAAAAAATGTCTGCATCCAACCAACTAGCATGAATCCTGAACACCCATAGACTGGCCGAACCCAATTATAAGGATTGACTCCAAAACTTCAAAATTATTTTGGATTTCAAGAAGTTAACTCATGTATTGGACTAGGACCCACCCACCTTACTAGCTCATCCATCCGCTAAACAGAGAGCGTCTCTTAAAAAGTGGATGGACGAAGATAACAAGATCAGATATTACATGTTGGGCTCGATATCTGATGAGCTTCAGTGCCAACATGAAGATATCAGGACTGCCCATCAAATGTTGGCTCACCTACAAGAGATGTTTAGTAAATAGAGTCGCACAGCCAAGTATCAAGTCACTAAATAACTTTTTAAGGCTAAAATGCGTGATGGCTAGTCAGTCCAAGATCATTGTCTGATGATGATCAAGGACTTGGAAGAGCTTGAAAAGCTTGGAGTGAAGTTGGATCTGGATTTGCAGAATGATATAATTCTGCAATCCTTGACTGATGCATATGGGCAGTTCATCATGAACTACCATATGCATAAACTTCAAAATTTCCTGGTCGAGCTTATGAACATGCTGGTTACTGCTGAGCTTTCCATGAAAGATTCTAAAGGCTCAGTGCTTGCTATGAAATGGACTTCTTCTAAGAGAAAGTCTTTTGAAAAGAAGAAGAAGTCTGTGAAAAAGCAAAAGGTGGAAGGAGGAATGAAGAAAAAGGCAGAGCTGAAGAAGAAGGCAACTGATAAAGAAAAGTATCTCCATTACAGTAATGATGGCCACTGGAAGCGGAGCTGCCCTACTTACCTGGCTACCTTGAAGAATAAGAAAGAGGCAGGTCCTTCTGGAGGTATGCTCGTTATTGAGTCTAACCTTATGGTTTCTTCTGCATCTAGTTGAGTGCTTGACTCTTATTCTAGTGCTCATTTGTTTGAGGATAGAAGGAGGTTGAGGAATGGTGAGATGATCCTGCACGTCGGAAATAGAGCAAGAGTTGCTGCTGTGGTGGTGGGAACATACCCTCTTCGACTATCATCTAGTTTAGACTTAGTATTAAAAGACTGTTATTATGTGCCTACTGCAAGTAGGAATTTGATTTCTATTCTATGCCTAGCACTAGAAGGCTATGTAATTAGTTTTCTTACGGACCATTGTAACATTCTTTATGAAAGAAATAAAATTGCAATTGGTTTTCTTATTAACGGTCTTTATCAGTTACATATTGATGTATCTATTTTTAATATTGAGTAAAATATGAATACCATGAAATGACCTAGGGATAGTCCAAACAATTGGTATCTATGGCACCTAAGACTAGGTCATATAGCAGAAGATAGGGTTAACAAATTGGAGAAAACTGGGCTATTGAGTCCATTGACTTTCGAGTCATATCCAATTTGTGAATCTTGTCTTCATGGCAAAATGACTAAACTCCCTTTTGTAGGACATGGGAAAAGGGCCACAGATCTTCTTGCCCTAGTACATACTGATGTGTGCGGCCCATTTGATGTGCCGGCTAGAGGCAATTTTGTCTACTTCATTATCCTTTACCGATGATCTATCTAGGTATGGGTATGTGTATCTTATGAGACACAAGTCTGAAGCTTTTGAAAAGTTCAAAAAATTCAGACATGAAGTAGAAAAACAAACTAAAAAATTCCATTAAGGTTCTTCGATCAGATCGAGGAGGTGAATACCTTAGCCGAGAATTCCTAGACTATCTCAAGAAAAATGGCATAGTCTCTCAATGGACTCCACCAGGAACACCTCAACTCAACGGGATTTTCAGAACGGAGGAAATCGGATCCTATTAGATATGGTCCGATCCATGATGAGCTTCACAGACCTTCCTGATTTTCTTTGGGGATACTTCATTGTTAACTTCAATATACTTACTGAATAGGGTTCCTCTAAAATCCATTTCCTACCACACCGTATGAGATATGGCATGGTAAGAAACCAAGTCTGAGTCATTCTCAGAATTTGGGGTTGTCCGGCTCATGTCAAAAGACAACAAGCGGACAAGTTAGAGTTTAGGTCCTTTAGAGCTCGATTCATAGGATATCCTAAAGAGTCATTAGGATACTATTTCTACATTCCAGAAGACCACAATGTGATTGTGAGTCGACATGCCATCTTTCTTGAAAAATAGTTTATTCAAGATAGCGGCATTGGAAAGCAGATCAAGCTTGATGAGAAAGTCTCACAAGAGCAACGAGCTAAGGACCAAATGGAACCAAATCAGGTTGAGCCAATAAGAACACTACCTCCTCCACCTCGTAGATCGAAAAGAGTTTTCCATCCTCCCTGAAAGATACTTAGGTATTATTTCAGAGGAAATAGAGAGAAAATGTTCCTCATAGGTAATGGGGTTCATGGTGATGATCCCAAAACCTATAACGAGGCGATATCAGATATCGACTCCGAGAAATGGTTAGAGGCAATGAAGTCAGAAATTGACTCGATGCACTCAAACCAAGTCTGGACCTTGGTAGATCCACCAGAAGGTATAGTACCTATTGGGTGTAAATGGATCTTCAAGAGAAAGATTGGTGCAGATGGGAATGTGGAGACATTCAAGGCTAGATTAGTGGCAAAAGGTTATAGTCAACGCGAAGGCATTGACTATCAGGATACCTTTTCCCCAGTAGCTATGCTAAAATCCATCCGCACATTGCTTGCTGTTGCAGCCTATTTCGATTATGAAATATGGCAAATGGACGTGAAAATGGCATTCTTAAATGGATATCTTGAGGAAGATATCTATATGGAACAGCCGCTAGGTTTCACATCCAGTGATGATGATCACAAGGTATGCAAGCTGCAAAGGTCCATATATGGACTTAAGCAAGCATCTCGGAGCTGGAACACTCATTTTAATGATGTGATCAAAATTATTTGGTTTCATCAAAAATGAGGAGGAACCATGTGTCTTCAAAAAGGTCAGTGGGAGCGCTGTTGTCTTCCTCGTATTGTACGTGGATGACATCCTCCTTATTGGAAATGATATTCCCATGTTGACCATAGTTAAAATATGGTTATCTAAAGAATTCTCCATGAAAGACCTAGGAGAAGCATCCTTTATTCTAGGAATTAAGGTCTATAGAGATAGACCGAATAGGATGCTAGGACTTTCACAGAAGATGTACATAGAGGAAGTACTAAAGAGGTTTAGTATGGAAAACTCTAAGAGGGGTTTAGTACCCTTCAGACATGGCATTCATCTTTCCAAGAAGATGTGCCCTAGCACACCTGAGGAAATAGAATGCATGAGCAAGATCCCTTATGCTTCAGCAATAGGGAGCCTCATGTATGCCATGTTATGTACACGACCTGATATAGCCCATGCTGTGAGTGTCACGAGCAGATATCAGTCGAATCAGGTGAAGAACACTGGACTTCTGTGAAATGTATCCTTAAGTACTTGAGAAGAACTAAGGATATGTTGTTGGTCTTTGGTAATGGAGAACTCCAAGTCCAGGGATATACAGACTCGGATTTTATGTCCGATGTAGATGATCGAAAGTCGACATCTGGGAGTCTGTTTGTGTGCAATGGTGGAGCTGTCAGTTGAAAAAAGTTTCAAGCAGACAGTGATAGCAGATTCCACCATGGAAGCAGAATATATCGCTGCATCAGAAGCTGCGAAGGAAGGCATTCTGGTACAAGAAGTTTGCCATAGAGATCGGAGTGATGCCATCAGATGCCATTCCTCTATACTGCGACAACAATGGCGCCATAGCCCTTGCTAAGGAGCCGAGGTCTCACCAGAAATCCAAGCACATCGAGCGGCGATACCACCTCATCCGTGATTACCTCGAGAAGGGTTACGTCGAGGTCAAGAGAGTCGACTCCGCAGATAATGTGGCAGACCCACTTACAAAGCCGTTGGGCCAGCAGAAGATCGAAGCCCACCTTGAGAAGATGGGACTTAGATTTGTAGCCAATTGGCTTTAGGTCAAGTGGGAGTTTGTTAGATATGTGTGCCCTAGAAGCCAGAATTGGCTGACACTTGTAATACACTTCTAGGGGCAAAATTATAATTTTGACTATAAATAATAAAATGGGTTATTTTCTATCACATATGTGTATTTAGTGTCTGTGATACATCCTTTGAGTTAATGGTAATGATAATTCATATTTTCAAGAGTTGAAAATTTAAGACATGAATTTTCATTATTAACTCATAAAATGCTCCCGACCATAGGATCATCATGAGGATGGTGATTGATCCAGGAAGGTTGGTGTACAATCGCTTCTTTATAGTAGATGAGTCTTGAGTCTATGGTGTAGGAGACACCGGAGCGAGAGTATAGGTACTCGTTAGAGAACGAGGGCACTGAGCGTGACCACCTCGAGTAGTCATAAGGAAGTCTACCTTCTCGTCGAATGACTGACTCGATGCTGCATAGTGGTGTGTCTGGTTCTTTGACCTGAGGTGCATCGGTAGTTCACCTTGAGGGTGTTATAGTTTGACTACACCATTACTCGGTCTCCTAGCCATTTGGAACCCTGAGGTGTATGTTGGCTATAGCATGTTCATTGTAGGAATTGGATTGCACCAAGATGGAATCTATCTACCTCGGTGGATGAGGAGCAGCCCTATGATGATCATGAGAATCAAGTCCATAAGCCCATGGCCATGGCAGAGTGAAATAATAGAAAGAGTTTCTATTAAGGTTTTCACATCGGACTTGAATCGAATGATTACAATCATATGACAGAAATTAGGGTTTGACGAGTTCACCTTAATCCTAATATGATCGGAGCTCAGGATCGAAGAACTTAATCACACAGGTAGCTACACCAAGAGGTTCATTTTTAGTTTTGATGGATTGCCACCATATACTGCTAGGTGTCACTGGTGGATTTTGGGAGCAATTAGAATGATTTAGATGATCGATCATTCTAGTTGTATGAATCAGAATGAGTTCTGATCCATCAGAAGGTGTTTCGATGATGTCGATGATAGAGATAACGACATATCCCATTACCATATAGAACTAAACCTAACTAGATCATACAAATAAGGGTTTGGATCTAGATATCATCAATTAGACTAATCCAGTTCAACTGATTTGAATAAGATTCAATTAGATTCAAGAAAATCGTACTAGCACACGATTGAGCCTAACGTTCTCCTTCCTCTATCATTAAAAATTATTTCGACTGAGCTAAATATATTTGTGCTCACTTAGGTAACTTTATTTGGTTTGACTGGTGCTTGTCCAGGTTAGAAAAGGGTTGTCTTAATTTATGAGATAAATTTGAGACAACACCTACCATTTTCCGTCACCTGCTAATTCTTGTCTTTTAACTTTAGTCAAACATTGACCTTTGACACTTTGACATCTGCTTATGTGTCATACACCCATAGGAGAGCAGATAGGGGCTTGTCCCCTTGCTAGAAATTGGAAAAGAGGGGGCACACGCCTAAGGAGGCGTGCGCCCATGGATAGGGATGCCTGGAGTTCCATATGGATAGGACTTTAGGTTGCTTCTTGGAACAACTTAGGTAGGCGCCTAAGACTCAGGTTTGACCAGTCTTAGTGCCACCTAAGGATGATTTAAGGAGGCTCTCATCTGATTGGATCAAGTGATGTCATCACACCAATCAGATTTAGATTTAATTGCATGAAGCGATGTGATTGGCCGGGATGATGTGGCACTGCATGGTGCAGCAGGATCTATATAAACCCTATCTGCGCCTAGCTTTAAAGTAGCTCTCTCTTAGCCCATGCCCCAAGTCTACCCCTCTCCCTCCATGCCATCTTCTAGTCCTCTCTCTCCTCTCCCCACCCAAGGATATTTGGGCTCTAGTTTGGTGCGATCCAGGCAAGAGAAAGGTGACGAGAAAGGAAGAAGGCAGCACTACTGCAAGAGATGATTTCAGATCTTTAAAAGGAGTTTTGAAGATCCTCCAAATCAAATCCAGATCTGATATTTGGAGAGGTGATAAAAAAGAAGAAGATCTCCAGATCCAACCCGAGTGGATACCGGTAGAGGCCAGGTGCTTGCATGGCTGGATCCAGAATCTCAGGCAATCAGCAGGATCATCAAAGGATAATCTGATTACCCAACATCAAGGTACAAATTAAATTAGATTTAATTTAATTTATTTTTAGTTTTATTAGATCTATAAAATCAGATCTAAAATATCTTAGATCTCATCTGGATCTATAAGAAAAATTTTTGAATTATCTCTCTTGATCCAATCAGATCTAAACGAACCTGATCCAAAAAATTATGATTTTTCCTTCATTAAGATTACACTTCATGAAATTCATTGAGTTTCTTAAGTATTAATTCTTTAAGAATATACTCAATATACCTCTCTCCCTTTTTGACAACATCAAAAGGCTCATGGGAAGGATCAAAAATTATCATCAAAATCAACAAGATATAAGAATTGTATCAATTTAGAGATGTATCCAATTAAGAAGATCAATTTAAATTAATCCTCTCTCTTTTGAAGAAATATTTCTTTCTTTTCAAAAATTAGCTTGAAGTCAAATATTAAAGGATCTCTCCTTTTTTGATTGAATATAATTTTTTAATCAAATTTTCAAATTTACGCTTTTAACCTTTAAGAGAAATAGAGCTTTTAAAAAGATTTGATCATGAAATCAAGCACAATATGCACTTTAATATTCAATCTTTTTTTCTTAAAAAATTTTAGTCAATTAAGTTTGAAAAAAATATGTATTGAGCAAAATAAAATAAATAGTATTAAAGCAAATACTAGTCATATTTTTAAATTTATTGCTTCAAATAAAAATTACTTTAACATAAATAATTCATGAGAATTGTACAATGCATATCAGAAATTTAGTATCAAATTTAAATTTTTAAATAAATTTTAAAATTAAGTTTAAAAATTCATGTCTTGGAGTAAAAATATAATTTTAATTTAATTTAACTTTAATCAATTTTTAAGAATAATTATGCAAATCAAAATATGAAATCAGCATATTAATGAAACTACTTTAAGTAATTTTTAATTATTGAGAATAAGTTATTTGTTTGAAACTATTTTAAGTCAATAGCACTTTAAATCAAGTAAATTAAACTGAATAAACATATGAAAGCACAAATTGAGAAAACTATAAGACATTTGATTGAAAGCTTAAAATCAATACAATAAAGCTCAAAATAAGGTAATTGATTGAAAATTTAAGATCATAAATTCATTAATATTTTCAATCAAATCAAATTAGAAAATATCTCTCTCCCTATTTTTCATACTAATAGCTGAATTAATTTATTTTTTAACTTTCTATCTTTCTTTATTTCAAAATAAGCATATTTTAAATTTAGATTATCAAATTGAAATATATATATTCATTCATTAGCATTATCTTCTTCTTTCTTTTTCAAAATTTGCATGCCTAAGCTTTATAATTTTTGTTACTCCCTCTTTCTCTTTCAAGTTAAGCATCTTTAATTTGATACCATATTTATAATTATTAAAACTAGTTTAGTAACTAATTCATCTTAAGTTAATTCTTTCTCTTACTTTTGCAAATAAAGATATTTTTAATGAAATAATCTTTTAAGATCAAATTATTTGTTTTAGTATTTTCTTTCACTATTACACATATTTAAAGTAAGCATATTAAGTTTTAAATAATCAACCATCAATCAAATAATCAATCATAATCATGATATAGTAATTTTTTTTTATAAAAATTTGCCATCATAAATTTTAAAATAGAATGTTTACAACATGATATCTTCAATCATGACAACATCAAAATGATCAATCGATGGAAAGCATTTTTGAAATATTCATTGATCATTAGAAATGATGACATAATCAAATTAATCAAAGTAAGAATTGATAAATTAAAAGACATATAAATATTTAAATCAAAGATAAACAAATCAAGCAATATAAGTGATTTCTTTTCAAGTTTAAAAGTTATTTCTTCAGCACAACTCAACCAAAATCAGAATAAGATTGAGTTTAAGAAATATTTCTCCCTTATTTAGAAAATATAATTTTAATAGTATATCTTTTTCTCAAAACTATAAATTCAAAAAGAAATGCTTTTCAAATTTAGTTTGAGGAATAGCTTTAAGCTTTAAAAATCCAAGATAAATAGCTCCTTTCAAAATGAAAAATTTGTATATATCATAAGAAATTTTTTTTGAAAATATCTCTTCCTTTTCTTAAGTAATATTAATCAATTTGAAGCATAAAGGTACCAATCTTATATTTTATTCAATATATAATATCAAAAATATATTCAAGCAAATCAGATTAGATGCAAGGATATTTTCTTCTTTTTGTCAAAGATAAAGTAATAGAATATAAGATAATAATGATCTATTTAATATGAATCATTGAAGCTTTTGATCGAAAAAGATGAATCAATTAAAATTTAGATCAAATTATCTTGATAAGTTAATTTGAATTGATATCGACAAATCATATAAAATAAATCATAGAGAGATATTTTGTTTAAACTTAGGTCTTTCTTTTCTTAAGAAATATAATTTAATCAAGTTTAGAAAAGATATGAAATTTTGGATTTTATCTCAAATGATATCATAGAAGCTATGCAGTAAAATTCAAGATAGAAATAGATTTTTTGATAAAATTTATGATACTAATTAAACTAAAATTCAGATCAAACAATAATTTTGAATTGAAGATAATTTTGAATTTCTATTTGATATAATTATAAATATTTTGATACCAATAGTTTTAAAATTTAAAATAAATAATAATTATCTTGATAGCAATTATTTAAAAATTAAATTGAATAATTTGTTAGAAGTTTTCATGATATCAATAGAACTAAAATTTAGATCAATTAATGATTTACTTAAAAGTTTGATACCACTTAAAGATAGAAGAAAAATCAATTTTTAGATTCATTGCTTGAAAATAACATGAATAAAATATAAAAGCATATTTCAAATTCAATTTTCAAAATCAATCAATAAATGTTCATTCTCTTTTAAGATCAGAAAAGATAATCAAATTGTTGATCAAGAAATATATTCAAGTCAATTTAGGAGATCACAAATTAATCAATTGGGGGGGTTCTAATAATCAGATAAAATAAGATCAAATCAAGGAAAAACTAGATGAAGGCTCTATGAGTTTAGTTCAACTAGGGAGTTATCAAATCTTTAAAGACCAAACTAGTATGCAATGTATATCAATTAAGTACTTGATTTTTATGATTGAATGTCTAATCTTCAAGTACTTAAGTCATATAATTTTTTTTTATTTTTTAGGAGAATTTTGATAATTAAGTATCTTACGTGGGAATGTCAAAATTTATTCAATTTGTAGATTTAGCAATTCAAACCCAATTAAGCATCTTTTAATTTAAATTCATCAATTATAAAATTAATATGGGGAGGCTTAAAATATCATGCTGAATTTTTTAGATAAAAAAAATTATTTTATTTATAACATGATATATAAAGGAGAGCATATTGATTTAAAAGATTAAAATATTTAAATCATTGCAAACATCAAAATCAATCACACTTATCAAAATATAAAAGAAATCATTATATTGATATATATTAATAAATCATTAAAGTCAATACATTCAATGAAATAAAAATTGATGGTGTGATGTAAGGAAGATCTATAGTTTACCAATCATCACCCATCCTAGTTCATTTCCAAGGCATCCATTCAAAGAATTTTCTTCTTTTTATTTTATTGGATCCTTGGTATACCTGCAAAATTAGTTTACAATTTTTGATACCCAAGTTTTCTTTGGTCCATTGGAGTTATTGCTCAAGGTTCCTTTTGAATCCTAAATTTGTTTAATAGATATTTGCCCATTTCTTTTAACATTACATTCAGAAATTTTATGGCCAACTTTTTTGCATTTAAAGAACATAAATGAATGATTCTTAGTTGAAGCTTTGTAGAACATGTTTTTGACAACCTTTTATTTTCTCAATGAGTTATAGCCAATTTTAGATTTGTCAAAAATAGTCCTTTGATTGTTTAATATAACTTGAAGCTTTTGAGATCCAATTATAAACTTTTCAATCATGAACTTCAAGCTTTCAATCTTTTTCTTTAGTTTGATATTTTCTTCCAAAAGAGATTTTTTAAATTTACTCTTTTCTTTAGCAGAAAATCGAGTTTATTAAGTTCTTCTTTCAACTTAAGATTTTCTTCAATCATATTTTTAAATTTTAAAAATCTTTCATTTTCTTTAACTAAGAAATTTTTAGATTTAACTATAATATCCTTTTTCTTAGCTCGAGTTTCAATTTATTTCAAGAAACTTTTCTTTTCTTTGGCCATGTTTTTCATATTTTGCAAAAGATCTTCTTTTCACTCAAAATCTTGTCTTTTTGTTCAGCCAAAGAAAAATTAGATTTTTTAAGTTCTTTATTTTGTAGCCTTATCTTCTTATGTTCATCCATTAACTCATTGAAGGCTTCATATAATTCATTAAAAGTAAATTTAGAGGAGTGCTCATGATATACCTCATCATTTTAAGCCATGAGGCAACAACTTGCTATACCTTCCTCCTCTTTTTCATTATTCTCTTCTTTGCTTTGCTCCCCCTTAATCAATGCTTTCATTTTCTTTTGTTTCTTTCTTTTCTTCTTTTTAATTTCATCCTCATGACCCATAAGGCATAAGTTGGGATGAGCTTTCTTCTCTTCATGGGAGCTTGATTTTTCTTTTTGATTTGCTCTTCTACAAGTTATTTTCAATTTCTCCCATATTTGATTTACTAAAATACATGAAGAAATTGCATTAAATATATTTATATCTAATGAACAATAAAGCATGTTCATGGCCTTAGCATTTAGGTGCATTGATTCTTTATCAACAAATAATGCATCATATGTGAAAGGGCCATTGACAATAATCTTCCATAGATTATAGTCGTGTGCTTGAATGAAGATTTTTATCCTAGCTTTCCAATAAGTATAATTTGAGCCATCAAACAGTGGGGGTCGATCAATAGAATGGTCTTCATTAAAAAAAAGATTCCATTTTGAATTGCCAAGATTTTTATCTCTTGACGGTTAGATCAATAATTAATAATAGAGCATATGCTCTAATACCACTTGTTGCCCAAATATAGCAATCCAAGAGGGGGGATGAATTGGGTTTATAAAAAAATTTTATCCAAATTTATATTCTAAACAAATATATGCTTTACTTTAATTAATTCACCTTGACATGATTATGTAGTGTACGCAACAAAATCAAATGTGTATTAAACTATGCAAGAATTGTGGCTAAGCTAAACAAGTAGTAATACAAATAAAGCAAGAAATAAAGACAAGTAAAGCAAGAAAGTGAAGAACACAATCACAAACACTCAAAGTTTATAGTAGTTCGGAGCAACCGCTCTTACGTCCACTTTTCAAGCTTTTCTTAGGATTTTCACTATAAACTTTTCTTGATTACAATGTGTTTGTTTTCACGGGCTCATAAATAAAACTCAGTTGATTTTCTGAGCTCACCAATCAAAATCTAACACCATTAGTTTTTCTGAGCTCACTAATAACCTGGTTGATTTTCAATAGAAGAACCAACCATCATCTATACAACATCCAATTATGGGCTTGGACCGGCCTAATCTCCAAGTTTGTTTCCTCCAAAGAAACTTGTATAGAAACAAAAAATATAAGTATAAGTTTCAGCATAGAATAGAAAATAAAAATTAGAACTCTTTGAAGCTTGAAGAAGTTACTGTTGGATTGCTCAAATAATGCTTCAACTTCTCTTCTTGATGCTTGAGAGGATGTGGAAGATGATGGAGATAAATTCTCTTGAAAGCCCTCTGATTTAGAATCTTGATTCCTCTCTATTCTCTCTCTTTTCAATGATATTCAATATTCCCTCCAAGAATTGATGATTTCTCTTTCAAATCTTCTTAGCTTGTTTTCCAATTTAATCTTTAGCCTCTTATACCTTTAATCAATGCTAGAGGATGAGTAGTAGTCATTTAGAGCCATTGGAGAGCTTTTATTGGGCATTAAATGCATCAATAATGGATAGAAAACTAGCCGTTACAAGATTTTTCATCACAGGGGGCATCCCATGGGTCACCCCTTTTTCCAAGGGGCATCCCATAGGTCACCCCTTTTGCAACAGGTAAGAAAACTATTTTTCATTATGCACTTAAGACCTACAGGGGATGACCCAGCGGTCATCCCTTTTTAGTGTGCCACTCCCAGCCTTGCATGCCATCATGCCAAATCAAAAAGGGATGACGTAGGGGTTGCCCCCTTTTGCCCAAACTTGTTTCTCTTCAATTTTTTACTTTTGAATCTTTCCAAATTACCTCCAACAGTTTTGAATTCTTCTCTAATGCTCTTGAAGCTTTCAAAAAAATATTATCTTAATCTCCAACTTGATGAAATGATAACTTTGACCTTCTCCAACCATCTTTATCAATTCAACTTCTAAAATTTTCCAAATTGCCTCTAAAGGTTTCGAAATATTCTCTAATGCTCTTGAGATTTTCGAAAAATATTTTCTTGTAACTTGATAAAATTATGATTTTGCCCTTCTTCAAGGATCTTTATCAATTTAATTTTCTTGAAGCTCTTGACTTGGTGATTTTTGTGTGAATTTTTTCTTAGATTAATTTTTTCAATTTGAATACTTGAAAAGACCAACATATATTCTTGAAACACATGATTAGTATCATTTATATTTAATATTTTAAAATCATTAAAATCAATCAGTGAGTCAACAAACACAATCTCCTTTTCCAGCTACCATCGACCACATCTTGAAGCATCCCTTTCAAGAGAAATGATAAATAGTATGTTATGATGCCAAATGTTATAAATGAGCCCCACTAGGCACAATGCAGATTCAGACTATAGATGTGCCAACTCATGCCAATGCAAGGATGCACCCCATAGGTTGATCACTCCTATGGGTAATCTTTTCAAAAACACCTAACAAGTTAAAAATTTTCAAAGCTGAATAGTAAAAGCCAAATAATTTCATTTTCCTGCTTTCGTACTTGCACAAATACATATATAAGCTGAAGGATAATAAAGTTAACTATTTTCCAAAGTAAGTTATTTCCATAACAAAAAATAATAAGAAAAACATCAAAGCTAAATATGAAAACCATTCACCTCAACACAACCAAGTACTAGCTAAATGGGCTCATTCAAAACACCTTTCCAATACCTTGCTTTTCTTTTTACTTTATCTTGGTTACTTTAGCTTAGGTCTGACTGAATTTCAACCTATCTTATAAATTTCAAACATTTGGTTTTGTTTTGCTGTCAATAATTAGTTTTAGAATTAACTGATCATGTTTTCAATTCATTGCTAAACCATCTAAATAATTTCAACCTTATAAGCAGCATAATTCAACTTCAAACTTGAATTTAAATTTGATATTTTAACTTACTAACTTCCAAACTATTTCTTATACCATCAATTATAAAACTTTGTTCACTTCTACTGATTATAAAACTTTATCCACATCACCTATTAAACTTTGCTCATATCATCAGTCAAATTTCTACTTATCTCTATTAATCATAAACCTTTGTTCTAGCCTAGGTCCATCCCTTCTATTCATAACCCACTTCTTATGCTCACTGATTCTAAATTTTCATACATCTCTATCAATCATAAATCCTTGCTGATTTTCTTTATCCATAACCATCACTTACCTCTACTGATGATTACTTCTTGCTCACATCATCCAATTACCCTTACTCTGATCATCAATTAAATCTTACTTATCTCTGTAAACCATTAAACCTTTGCTCTAATACCAAACATGTAACACCCCACCCCTAATTTTTGGATGATGGTGCCACACCCCACCCTTATCTAAAGGTTAAAAAAATTTCTAAACTATATCTAAATTGAAGAATCACTTAAACTTGCTTAAACAATTACCTTGATGAATTATCCCATCAATCATAAGCATTTCCATTTAAATTCCATAGCTTGCTAAAATAAAAACTCTAATTTAAATGTTCCACTTCATATCAACAACTCAGCAATTCGCTTAGTAAGCCACACTTTCTTCATACATTTCTTTCATAAAACCTCTCTTTTAGTACATACAGAAGAAACTAAAACATATACATGTAACTATTTCTGATTCAAACAATCACAAAATATAATACAACTCAAACTTATCAACTGCCTCTATCTCTGCTACACACGATCAACATCTTCTCAAAAGTTACTGCTGATACTTATGCTGAAACATATTCCCAAGCTGTGATACTCCAAACTATAGATAAAAGAGTGAGGAGTGAGACATGGGGAAGTCTCAGTGAGTGTATCCAACTATCAATAGAAAACTTACCATACTTATTATATTACAATGTATAAAATATATCAACAAGCTGCTAAACAATTGAATGAAGTAAATATGAATCACATAAAAGTTTTTGTAAAGCACAAACCTTTGCTTACCACTACTGATACCATAATTACATCTAGATATGAGCAAATGACACACTCTTATATGAAAAATCACATCATAATCATACCAACATATAAGCAGGAAACACACTCTTATATGGTGGAAATCATTCCATAGTCCCATCCACATATGAGCAAACGATACACTCTCATATGAGAAAAATTACACCATAGTTTCATCCACATATAAGCAGACGACATACTCTCATATGGAAATTCACATCATAATCACAACCATATATGAGCAGATGACACACTCTCATATGGACAAAATCACATCATAATATTCCACACACTCTTATATGAGCAAACGACACACCTCATATGAGCAGTTTCACCATAATATCCCATACACTCTCATATGAGCAAACCACACATCATAACACAATACACTCCCATATGAGCAAACGACACACTCTCATATGGGCAGTCCTCTACCATTTACCATGAATATCAATATGAAATAATTCAATCTCAAAGGGTTTATCATTTCTATGAGCAGCCTATCCAGGTTCATAATACCAACAAGTCCCATGGCACATAAGTAGAAATCATCCTTGAAGAGATCAAGCGTACAAGAGTTCACTGCGAAACATGGTTAAAATCACTAAAGTCATGCTTTTAAAATCATGTGTACACATACTTGCTTATGAAATATATGAAAGTTGTCCAGAAATTATTTCTTATTTTGATAGTTCTCAAATCATTATATGAAACCAACATAAGCTGCAAAGTACCAAGAGAATATCTTATTTTTCAAATAAATCTTTGTACATAACAAAATACTTTAAAAATATCATTTAAAGATGGAATTCACTCACCTCCCCTAGCTGCTAATTGTTCAGCTTACTCAAAGTACTTTTTTTCGATTCTTTTCTTCTCTTCAGCTTAGGCCCCAATTAAACTCCCCCCTTTCTAACTTTAGCATCTTCCCCTCTTTAACTCAATTCTCCATGATTTCTAACTGACACAAGTCCTTTCTCAGCTCTCTTCCCTTCTCTAACTTTTCTAAATAACCTAGGAATTGAAGCAGTAGCAAAGAAATCAATGGCTTTTTATTTTGGAAGAGAATAAATTAAGAAAAAGAGTTGCTAGATATCAATCCATGAATTTTCCACCCAATTTCAATCTTAATAGGTGTTGCCTAGATAATTTCCTAGCTATTTCTTTATATAACCTAACTGCTAAGTCATCTCATTTAAAATGATTTAAAATTCATAACTTAAAACACTATCATTTTATAGTTGCTCCCAAAAATTTTTGCAAATTGAGATGTCTCACTTTCAAGTCGAGATGTCTCGACATAATCGAGACTTCTCAATTCTGAATCGAGATGTCTCAGTCTCAAAAAAATCAAAAACTCATTTCTATCACCTGAAACTCGAGTCGTCTTAAGTTTAGGCCAAGACTTCTCGATCCCCTGAGTTTCAAAAATTTTATCTTGATGCTCTTTTTCATAGCTTTACTCAAAACTGATACTCTGCTTATTTACATTTATTTTACTCTCCATTAACTTTAAAATATAAATGTAAATAAGGAACACACCCTATTTGGAACCAATAAAAGTATCACAAAAATCAAAATCCTTAAGAGTAAGATTCCAAAATTTAGATTCTAGTTCAAATTTTCTCAAATTTGATACTTTTAAAATATTCTTGCTTCAGAATGAATAGGTTAAAGGATCTCCATAATTCATTAAAAATCATTTTATAACTCATCAACACCTAAGGATCAATTACCGCCAAATTCTATTTCAAGAAAATTCATATTTTATATAGCTCTCCATACAGGTGCTAACTTTCAAACTTAGAAAATTTTCAAGACTCGCAACAGCAAATAGTCATGATTTATGCTCAAATGGCTTAAAGATACCATAAATAAATTATCATGCCACACATACACAAACATAAATCTTTAATTTACTATTTTGCTGATTCGAGATGTTACACCTATGTAGCTCGAAGTGACAACCTCAGCCTTGTATTAACATGTGGAGTTTTTGACCCGTGCGGTATTGAGATACGATCTTGATATATGTTTTAGATCAGATCTAGATTTTATATAGTGTTGATATGATCAATGCTTTTTATTTTGTTTTATATTTAATTTTCATATTTAACACTTACATTAATCATGTCATAAGATCCTAGGTCTAAGAATCAGTTACATATTTTATAGATTAATTTGATTAATTTGCTACTTCTATTGTATTTTATTTTGAAAATTTTTTGAAATAGATGCATGTAAATTCTAGTTTTTTCTTCAATTGGTATCAGAGCCTAGGTCAGTTTGACATGATTTTTATGCATATGTTAGATTAATTATTTAGATTAGATTTAAATTATAATCTAAGATTAAATCTAAAATTAAATATTTAGATCATACGAACTGATCTTATAAGGCTATCCTACTGTAAGGTTTATCCATTACAGTGGAAAGGTTATCCTAGTTCATGCTGATCTAAATCTTAATCATAAATATGTTAGATATGATCTAAATAAATTTATAATTTAATATATTTAAAATTATTTAAATTTAAAAATAAATTATTTAGATTGCATGGACTGATCTTATAAGCTTGTCCTGCTATAAGGTTTATCCATTATGGTGTAAACGTTATTCTAGTACATGCAAATCTAAAATCAATCATAAGATTATTAGACTTAATCTAAGTGATTTATGATTTATTAGAATTAACATTATTTCAATTATCACGAATATATTTAGATTAGATCTAAAGTAGATTCATGATTTATTTTATATGCATATTGATTATGAATCAAACATGCAACCAATTGTAAAATCAGATTGCAAAAATATTTTATAAATATAAAAATTATTTTTAAAATACCAACCCTAATCGTCAGCCCAAAACTTAATTAAGAATTAAGAAATTATTGTTTAGGATCTACGATTATGAATTAAAGATCCTAAGACAAAAATCATAAAATATGGGTTAATGGGTTATAGTGAATTAGGTCCATTAATTATGTTAGACCTAAGATTAGATTAAAGAATATACTTAATTAGAGAATTGACTAAATTTAATCAAATGTTATCTTAGATTAGATCAAGAACTCTATAGATCAATTACAATAGTTGTAGTTAGTCAAGTCCATATCTTTAACAAGAATCAAATGGACTTGATTCTTGGTTAAGCGATCTATCCGAACTATTAGGTGGATCTAATCAAAACTAATTAACTAGTTGGTGTCTAAGATAAGTCTAGAAGTTTTTGACCGATGGTCTTTAATTGGGAGCTACTTGTACTAATTCAGTATTTGATGAGTTAATGGCATATCCCTTCTACCGATCTCACTTACCTAATCTTCTTAGTAAAATTATGTTTTGATCAGATTACTTAATAATTCGAGCTGACCCATATCAGCTAGGTAAATCAGTATGATTGATTTAGATGCCCCTAGATAGGCTTATCTATGGTCTTCATTAATCTGACTTGGTGTCAGTAAGAGGATCATGATTAGCTGGTTGATCTTCTTTCTCCTTTCTTTAAAATAAGTTAACCAAATTTTTAAAAATTATTAGGTCATTAAAATAAAAAAATTATGGTGATAATTAGATCATAGCCTATTGAGAAATATATCCTAAAGTCAATCATCTAAGTTGTAGATGATTGAAACCTGTATATGAATTATCTAATAATAATAGTTATTTGGCTGGTTCATCATAAAAGTTCTATTTTCTTTAAATAAACTTCTAAATTATGATGAAGTCCTTAGAACCACAATCAATCAATAAAGAAGAATTTATTAGATGGTTCTTGAACTATTCATGATCAAATGATAAGTTATTAATAAGGATAATAACTTATCGAGTGTAGGTCACTGTATGCCATATGCATTGGTTATCCTCGTAACCAAGTGGTATGAAGACACTGGTATGGCATCCAGGTGAGATGTTAGAGTATATCTACACTAAACATGACCAATGTAGCACTCTACTATCAAGAGTAGCTAGCTAAGACTAATGGATATAAGTATCCCTCCGACCTGAGATCACCACAGTGACCTGCAAGCAACTCACTGTACTTTGGTGCCGGATTGCTTGTGTTTCTAATATAGGTTCAAAAAATTTTTAAGTATAGTCAAGCACTTGTAGAGTTCATGTAGAAGTCACGATGAGATTGACTACTCCTAATTAACTTCAGGAAGAGAATGTCTCATTGTATTTCAATTTAGCAAAATCTAGGCCTGGATAATCCTCGTGAGGAGTCATAAGATTTACAAAATTTTGAAACACAATATGGATGATTTGTATGAGTATTTGATAGTGTACTCAAAGTTTTTTTAAGCATTATTAGTCAAATGGATAAATTATACGATAACCATAGGCCAAGGTTATAAGAATGTTGCTTTGCATACATTCGACCTATCCGGACGTCGGGTATCATTGCTAGATGGTCATTTTGATTAGTATAGAAATTGATTCCTATGCTACCGACTTAGGTTCGAACCTATGGGGTCACACACCAAAGAGATTGTAATCTGATCAGATGGTTGATCGATGGTTCAGAATCATTTTAAGGTCAAACCATTAATGCAATTGATGATCGATCAAGTGCAAGTATTGTAGGAAGATCGATTAGCAATTGGATTGCTAATTGCCTCAATCTGATTGAGCAATCATGCTAATATCAAGTATAATTAAATTATATTTAATTAAAATTAGTTTAGACTTAATTAGATTAAGTCTAATTGATTTATTGGATAAGCCAGTTGCAAGGGATAATAAGTCCGTGTTCAATTAGGACTTGAGTGCACGTAATTTCTAATTTGATTAAAAATTAAACTAGATCTAAATATGATTTAATCTAATTTAATTTAGATTTTAATTGAACTAGGATTGCCTATTAATTAGGTTGACTCAATTCTAATTAGAATAGGATTTAATTAAGATTTGACCTAGTCTTTATAAGAGAATCCTAGTTAGACTAGAATTCCTTCTTTATCCCTTGCACCACCTAAGTCCCCATGCCACATATTATTTCCACCCTTTCCTTTGGTATTTGCATGAGTTTTCTCATGCTTATCAGAGTTCCATGCCCCTTATTCCATTGGTTATGGGAATTAGTTTTGAATTAGTCAAAACTAGAAGGTTGTTATGCCTTGAATAGAGTCCCATTTCTCCGAAAGTCTTCTCCTCTCTCTATGGAAATATTTCCCTTGCCACCCTCCTTATTTTTGTGTACCTACTTTCTTTTCTTTTTCAGCATTAACTTCTGATTCCCCATGCCCAAAATATTGGGGGAGGCATGTCCAAGAGTTGGATGCTCCCCAAACTCTTTTGTTTGTTACCATATGTAACTAGGTTCTGACCTAGTCAACAATAAATATGGGACGCCTTCTATTTGATAGGATGAGGATGTGAAAAGCACCTAGAAATCCATGGCAAAATAGAAAGAAAAGAGAGAGAGGGTGTGGTGGTTTGAGTTGCCTACATCCTTGGAGAAAAGGGTTCCATTAGGACATGAAAGGTTCATGTCCTGATGAGAATAATGTAAAAGAAGAAGGTCTTCCTTTTAGTGTTTCCTCTAGATCTCTTTATTCTCCATTTTTTGAGAGTCTTTTTATGGGAGAGATCAGAAAGAAAGGGTCATCGGGTGTGCATGGTTGGGTGCTCCAATAGTTGGGGCATTGAGCTTCTTCTAGACATGATTTGATCATGTCATGATGAGAGAAGAAAAGGAGAAGAAAGTCTTCTCTTAGGGTTTCTTTAAGTACCCTTCTTCTTCATCTTTCTATGAGATTTTTTATGTAAAAAAATCAGAGAAACAAGAAGAGAGGGCATGGGAAAATTCTAGAGGAGAAGATCTACTCTTGTCCTGACATGGAAATGTGTTCAAGACATCAGTGGTTGATGTCCAGAAAGAGAAGATGTGTCTTCTCTTAGGGCTTTTCTCTTTAGTTTTTGTTTTTTGATTTTTGGAAGATTCAAGAGTTGGATTTCTTTCTCTATCATCCTTGTGTTCTTTATCTCTTGGAGTGTCCAAGAGATTCAAAGAATATTTTTTTGATTAACCATCAAGAGGAATCTACTAGAAGCTAGAACTTTAAGCGGATCTTCATTCGACGAACCTCTGATCTATGTTGCAGCCTTGTATGAATTACCTATAGAGGCTGGATGTGCTATGTAGCTTCATGCAATAAAGGATGACATTGGGATTCAGCCGCAGTGTTCTCGACTCATGCAAAGATGAGGGATATGATCTTTTCTTGACCTAGATATGATCTAGGACTTCTAGAAATGTTCTAAAACTGAGGTATTGATATGATCAATACCAACCTATGTTTTCTTTATTTTTAGATTTATATATGCATCATGATATGTCACAAATCCTAAATATAGGATTTAGTGATTAGATCACATGTATAATTAGTTTAAATAGTTTAATCTATGTCTTCCGCTGTACCTATTTTTCAAAAAAGTTTTAAAATCTATGCATGAAATCTTGCATGTTTTCCTTCAGTGGTATCAAAGCATCTAGGTTCTTTTATGATATAATCATGCATGCTTTTAAAATAAATTTGAAAATAAAAATTGAAGATTGCATATACTGATCATAAGGTTATCCTGTTTTAAGGTTAGCCCCTTATAATGAAAAGATTGTCCTAGTATATGCTGATCTATAAATTTGAATTATGAATTAGTTAGATGTGATTTAAGTTAATTTATGATTTATTTTTTTAATTTTAAATATAAAATAAATAGATATTAGATCTATTTTAGATTATTTAGATTAGATATAAATAATATTGGATCATATATACTAATTATAAGGTTATCCTGCTGTAAAGTTTACACCATACAGTTGAGTGGTTGTCCTAATATGTGCTGACCTGAATAACCAAAATCATAAATAAGTTAGATAAGATTTAAAATAATTTATGATTTATTTTTATACTTTAAATCTAAATTTAAATAGTTTATGATCTAATTTTTGATTATTTAGATAAGATTGATATGATGTACTTTATGTTTAGATCTAGATCCTCTAGTTGCATATATTCATATGTAGCTTTCATTTTGAATCTAGTGTTAGATATGTGTGCCCTAGAAGCCAAAATTGGCTGACACTTGTAATACACTTCTAAGGATAAAATTATAATTTTGACTATAAATAATAAAATAGATTATTTTCTATCACATATATGTATTTAGTGTCTGTGATACAACCCTTGAGTTAATAGTAATGATAATTCTTATTTTCAAGAGTTGAAAATTTATGACAAGAATTTTCATTATTAACTCATAAAATGCTCCTGACCATAGGATCATCATGAGGATGGTGATTGATCCAGAAGGTTAGTGTATAATTGCTTCTTTATAGTAGATGAGTCTTGAGTCTATGGTGTAGAGACACCAGAGCGAGAGTACAGGTACTCGTTAGAGAACGAGGGTACTAAGCGTGACCACCTAGAGTAGTCATAAGGAAGTCTACCTTCTCGTCGATGACTGACTCAAAGCTGTAGTGGTGTATTTGGTTCTTTGACCTGAGGTGCATCGATAGTTCCCCTTGAGGGTGTTATAGTTTGACTACATCATAACTCGGTCTCCTAGCCATTCGGAACCCTGAGGTGTATATTGGCTATAGCATGTTCATTGTAGGAATTAGATTGCACAAAGATAGAATCTATCTACCTCGGTGAACAAAGAGCAGCCCTATAATGATCATGAGAATCAAGTCTATAAACCAATGGCCATGGCAGAGAGTGAAATAATAGAAAGAGGTTCTATTAAGGTTTTCACATTGGACTTGAATCAAATGATTAAATCATATGATAAAAATTAGGGTTTGAGGAGTTCACCTTAACCCTAATCTGATTAGAGCTCAAGATAGAAAAACTTAATCACACAAGTAGCTGCACCGAGAGGTTCATTTTCAATTTTGATGGATTGCCACCATATACTGCTAGGTGTCATTGGTGGATTTTGGGAGCAATTAGAATGATTTAGATAATCGATCATTCCAGTTGTCTTAATTAGAAGAGTTTTGATCCATCGAAAGGAGTTTTGATGATGTTGATGATGGAGATCATGACATATCTCATTATCATACAAAACTGAACCTAACTGGATCACACAAATAAGGATTTAGATTTGGATATCATCAATTGAACTAACCCAGTTTAATTGATTTGAATTAGATTCAATTAGGTTCAAGAAAATCGTGCAAACACACGATTGAGCCTAATATTCTCCTTTTTCTATCATTAAAAGTTGTCTCAACTGAGCCAAATGAGTTTGTGCTCACTTAAATACCTTTACCTAGTCTGACTGGAGCTTATCTCGATCAGAAAAGGGTGATCTTAATTTATGAGATAAATTTGAGATAACACGTGCCATTTTTCATCATTTGCTAATTCTTGTCCTTTGACTTTGGTCAAACATTGACCTTTGAGCCTTGGACATCTGCCCATGTGTCATACACTTATTGGAGAGTAGATAGGGACTTGTCCCCTTACTGGATTTTGGAAAGAAAGGGGTGCATGCTTAGGATGGCATGCACCCATGGATAGGGATGCCTGGAGTCCCATACGGATGGGACTCCAGGTTGCTTCTTGGATTTAAACTAGGTGAACCTCACCTATAGATTTTGACCAGTCTTAGGTGCAACCTAAGGATGAATCTATTGGTCTCTCATCTGATTGGATCAAATGATGTCATCCCATCAATCAAATTTAGATCTGATTGCACGAAGCAATGTGATTGGCCGGGCTGATGTGGCACTGTGTGGCGCAATAGGGTCTATATAAAGACCTATCTGCACCCAACTTTGATAGAACTTTCTCCTAGCCACACCCTAAGGCTGCTCCTCTCCCTCTTCCATACTACCTTTCTGATCCTCTCTCTCCTCTCCATGCCCAAGGATAGTTGGGCTTCAGATTAGTGCGATTCAAGCAAGAAAAGGCTGATGAGAAAGGAAGAAGGCAGCACTGCTGCAGAGACGACAACAAATCTTCGAAAGGATTTTCGAAGATCCTCCAAATCAGATCTAAATCTAATTTTTGGAGACAAGATAAAGAAAAAGAAAATCTTCAGATCCAGCCTAAGTGGATATCAGTAGAGGCCAGGCGCTTGCGTGGCTAGATCCAGAACCTCAAGCCATCATCAGATCATCAATGGGTAATCAGATTACCCATATCAAGGTAAAACTAATTTAGATTTAATTTAATTTAATTTTTTTATTTATTAGATTATAAAATTAGATCTTAAAAATATTAGATCTAATTTTGATCTAAGAGAAAAGTTTTGAAATATGCCTCTTGTTCCAATTAGATTTGAACGAACCTGATCCGAGAAATTAGGATTTTCCCTTCAACTGGTATCAGAGCCAGGTTACATAAAATTTATTTAGATCTGATTTAATCTGATAAATTAGTAATTTTAGATATCACATGAGATATGATTAGATCTAAAATCAAAAAATTAAAAAATTAAAATTAATTAATCTAGATCTAATATGTATGAGATACATAACTAGACTAGGAATAGAATTATTCTATGTGTAGTCTAGTATAATCATAATTTTTATTTGATTAAATATAATTTTAAGATTTATTTATTTACTATTTTTTGATCTTATAAATATTATAATCAGATCTAAAAATAGAAAATAAATTAAATTTAATTTATTCATATGAGATATGATAGTTGCATGTTTAGACTAGTTGTATAGAATAGTTCTACAATAGGGTCTAGATTAAATTTTATTTGATGAGATCAAATTTAAATTTAATTTTTTAGATGATTATGAGATAATTTAGATCTAAAAAACATGCATGATATGATGTATACAAAATATATTTTAATTAGATCAATTTTCTTATATGAGATATATGCTTAGATCTAATTAGTTTTTGTAGATTAGTTGTATTTCTGATTAAGGCATTCTCCTTGGCCGTCCGGTCATAAGAATAAAGTAGGATTTAAAGACCCTCTCCTCCCATTCGATGGGGTGTTCTTATGATGTGTAGGGGTGCTGCACATTCGTCCTTAATCAGAAATTGAAAACTTACTTTCTGCAAAATTCCTAGATCCTGAAACCCTAGGATCTTATTTACATGTTTTATTTATGAACCCTAAACTTAATTAAGAATTAAGATTATGAAACATATTAGATCTAAAATTAAGAATTTTTAGATCTAAGACATGTTCATAAAATTGGGTTCGGGCTTGGGTAGCTCAATTAGGTCTAGCGGTTGATCAAACCGAATCAAGAGTTGGTTAGATGGGATCAACAATGCTTAAATTGACCAGCCTAATAGGATTAAGTCTGGGTCAAGATCGAGTCACGTGAGTGATCGATCAAGCTAAGACCTAATTAGGCTCAGTGGTTAGAGTCTGGATTGTAGGCTAACCCGATTGGTTCTGGCTCAATAATTTGGTGTCTAAGGTAAGTTTGGCAGATACGATCGACTGATTTTTAATTGGGAGCTACTCGACTCGAATGCATTCTTGTCGAGTTAATGGCATATCCCTTCCACCGATCTCACTTACCTGGCCATATTTGTTGACTCAGTTCTGATCTGAGGTGGTCAATAATCCGAGCTAACCCATGCCACTAGGTTAGTCATAATGGTTATGACTATGTCAAGTCTAGTTTAATGAGACCTAAATCAAATCTCCCTAAGAAAAGATTAAGTCTAAGGTCTTCCACCATTGTAGATGTGCGGGCCCTTCCTAGGGTTGATTGTTCTCGGCTGGTTACAGTGGCTCAGTTGCACCAGGAAAGATGCAACCATGTCTATTAGGCATTGGATGCTATGGGCTGGAGGATGAATTGGGCTCAATATTTTGGATATGGTGAGAGACTCAATTAGGAATCCAATCTATGCAAATGGTGGGTCTGACTTAACTAAGGAGTGGATCAATATTTCAGGATACGGTGAGATTCATGAATTAGAGACCAAGTTTGGGTGCACCATGATTAGAGAATCATTGAACAAGAGTTGTTCACTCATTGGCTAACCCATCACCAATAACTGTTAGGTGAGGTGATGAGTCAGTTGGTGAGACCGCACCACCCACTAGAAATCATTAATCATGAAGATTTTCGCATCTCTACAGAGGGAGTGTAGGGATCCAAGAAAATAGTGGGAGCTAATTTATTTAAAAATAAAATTTTTAAATAAATTGGTCAAGTCTTAATTATAATATCTAACTAGAATCTTTGACTCTCTACAGAAAAATGTCTGCATCCAATCCACCATAGGCACGTATCCTGGACACCCATAGACTGACGAACCCAATTATAAGGATTGGCTCAGGAACTACAAAATTATTTTGGGTTCTGAGAAGTTAACTCATGTTTTGGACCAGGACCCTCCCACCTTACCAGCTCGTCCATCCGCTGAACAGAGAGCGTCTCTGGATAAAATGGATTGACGAAGATAAATAAGGCCAGATACTACATGTTGGGCTCGATGTCTGATGAGCTCCAGCGCCAACATGAAGATATCAAGACTGCTCGCCAAATGTTGGCTCACCTACAAGGAGATGTTTGGTGAACAGAGTCGCGCAGCCAAGTATCAAGTCACTAAACGACTTTTTAAGGCTAAGATGCGTGATGGGCAGTCAGTCCAAGATCACTGTCTGACATGATGATCAAGGACATGGAAGAGCTTGAGAAGCTCGGTGTGAAGTTGGACTTGGATCTGCAGAATGATATTATTCTGCAATCCTTGACTGATGCATATGGGCAATTCATCATGAACTTACCACATGCATAAACTTCAAAATTCCTTGGCCGAACTTATGAATATGCTGGTTACCGCTGAGCTTTCTATGAAAGGTTCTAAAGGCTCAGTTCTTGCTATGGAAACGGACTTCTTCCAAGAGAAAGTCTTTTGGAAAGAAAAGAAGTCTGTGAAAAAGCAAAGGTAGAAGGAGGAAAGAAGAAAAAGGCAGAGCTAAAGAAGAAGGCCGTTGGCAAAGGAAAGTATTTTCCATTGCAACAATGACGGCCACTGGAAGCGGAACTGCCCTACTTACCTGGCCACCCTAAAGAACAAAGAGGCAAGGTCCTTCTGGAGGTATGCTCGTTATTGAGTCTAACCTTACGGTTTCTTCTGCATCCAGTTGGGTGCTTGACTCTGGTTCTAGTGCTCACTTGTGCACTTCTATGCAGGGTCTTGAGGATAGCAGGAGGCTGAGGGATGGAGAGATGATCCTACGCATCGGAAAATGGAGCAAGAGTTGCTGCGTGGCCGTGGGAACATACCCTCTTCGATTACCATCTGGTTTTAGACTTAGTTTTAAAGACTGTTATTATGTGCCTGCAGCAAGCAGGAATTTGATTTCTGTTTCATGCTTAGCACAAGAAGGCTTATGTGATTACCTTTTCTTAAGGACCATTGTAACATTCTTTATGAAAGAAATAAAATTGCAAATGGTTTCCTTATTAATGGTCTTTATCAGTTACATATTGATGTATCCTATTTTAACTATCGAGCAAAACGTGAATGCCAAAAATCAAAATGACCTAGGGATAGTCCAAACGATAGATATCTATGGCACCTGAGATTAGGTCATATAGCAGAAGATAGGATTAACAAATTGGAGAAAAATGGGCTATTGAGTCCATTGACTTCCGAGTCATATCCAACTTGTGAATCTTGTCTTCAAGGCAAAATGACTAAACTCCCTTTTGTTGGACATGGGAGAGGGCCACAGATCTCCTTGCCCTAGTACATACTGATGTGTGCGGCCCATTTGATGTGCCGGCTAGAGGCAATTTTGTCTACTTCATTACCTTTACCGATGATCTTGTCTAGGTATGGGTATGTGTATCTTATGAGACATAAGTCTGAAGCCTTTTGAAAAGTTCAAAGAATTCAGACATGAAGTAGAAAAACAAACTAGGAAAAACCCATTAAGGTTCTTCGATCAGATCGAGGAGGTGAATACCTTAGTCCGGGAATTCCTAGACTATCTTAAAAAAATGGCATAGTCTCTCAATGGACTCCACCAGGAACACCTCAACTCAACGGGGTTTCAGAATGGAGAAATCGGACCCTATTAGGATATGGTTCGATCCATGATGAGCTTCACAGACCTCCCTGATTTTCTTTGGGGATACTATTTTTTAACTTCAATTTATTTACTGAATAGGGTTCCCTCTAAAACCATTCCTACCACACCATATGAGATATGGCATGGTAAGAAACCAAGTCTGAGTCATTCTCAGAATTTGGGGTTGTCCGGCTCATGTCAAAAGACAACAAGCGGACAAGTTAGAGTTTAGGTCCTTTAGAGCTCGATTCATAGGATATCCTAAAGAGTCATTAGGATATTATTTCTACATTCCAGAAGATCACAATGTGATTGTGAGTCGACATGCCATCTTTCTTGAAAAATAGTTTATTCAAGATAGCGGCATTGGAAAGCAGATTAAGCTCGATGAGAAAGTCTCACAAGCAGCAACGAGCTAAGGACCAAATGGAACCAAATCAGGTTAAGCCAATCCATACACTACCTCCTCCACCTCGTATAGATCGGAAAGAGTTTCCCGTCCCCCTGAAAGATACTTAGGTATTATTTCAGAGGATGTAGAGAAAATGTTCCTCGTAGGTAATGGGGTTCATGGTGATGATCCCAAAACCTATAACGAGGCGATATCAGATATCGACTCCGAGAAAATGGCTTAGAGGCAATGAAGTCAGAAATTGACTCGATGCACTCAAACCAAGTCTGGACCTTGGTAGATCCACCAGAAGGTATAGTACCTATTGGGTGTAAATGGATCTTCAAGAGAAAGATTGGTGCAGATGGAATGTGGAGACATTCAAAGGCTAGATTAGTGGCAAAAGGTTATAGTCAACGTGAAGGCATTGACTATCAGGATACCTTTTCGCTAGTAGCTATGCTAAAATTCCATTCGCATATTTCTTGTTGTTGTAGCTTATTTCGATTATGAAATATGGCAAATGGATATGAAAATGATATTTTTAAATGGATATCTTGAGGAAGATATCTATATGGAACAACCGCTAGGTTTCACATCCAATGATGATGATCACAAGGATGCAAGCTGCAAAGGTCCATATATGGACTTAAGCAAGTATCCCAAAGCTGAAATACTCATTTTAACGATGTGATTAAATTATTCGATTTCATCAAAAATGAGGAGAAACCATGTATCCTCAAAAAGGTCAGTGGGAGCGCTGTTGTCTTCCTCGTATTGTACGTGGATGACATCCTCCTTATCGAAAATGATATTTTCCATAGTTAAAATGTGGTTATCTAAAGAATTCTCCATGAATGACCTAGGAGAAGCATCCTTTATTCTAGGAATTAAGGTCTATAGAGATAGACCGAATAGGATGCTAGGACTTTCACAAAAAATGTACATAGAAGAAGTGCTAAAGAGGTTTAGTATGAAAAACTCTAAGAGGGGTTTAGTACCCTTTAGACATGGTATTCATCTTTTCAAGAAGATGTGCCCTAGCACACCTGAGGAAATAGAATGCATGAGCAAGATCCCTTATACTTCAACAATAGGGAGCCTCATGTATGCCATGTTATGTACACGACCTGATATAGCCCATGTCGTAAGTGTCACAAGCAGATATCAGTCGAATCCAGGTGAAGAATACAGGACTTTTATGAAATGTATCCTTAAGTACTTGAGAAGAACAAAGGATATATTGTTAGTCTTTGGTAATGGAAAACTCCAAGTCCAGGGGTATATAGACTCGGACTTTATGTCTGATGTAGATGATCGAAAGTCGATATCTGAAAGTCTATTTTTGTGCAATGGTGGAGCTGTCAGTTGGAAAAGTTCCAAGCAAACAATAATAGTAGATTCCACCATGGAGGCAGAATACATCGCTGCATCAGAAGCTACAAAAGAGGCATTCTGGTATAAGAAGTTTGCCGCAGAGATCGAAGTGATGCCATCAAATGCCATTCCTCTGTACTGTGACAACAATGGTGCCATAGCCCTTGCTAAGGAGCCGAGGTCTCACCAGAAATCCAAGCACATCGAGCGGTGATATCACCTCATCCGTGATTACCTCGAGAAGGGCTGCATCGAGGTTAAGAGAGTCGACTCTGCAGACAATGTGGCAGACCCACTTACAAAGCCATTGGGCTAGCAGAAGATCGAAGCCCACCTTGAGAAAATGGGACTTAGATTTATAGCCAATTGGCTTTAGATCAAGTGGGAGTTTGTTAGATATGTGTGTCCTAGAAGCCAAAATTGGCTGACACTTGTAATGTACTTCTTAGGGCAAAATTATAATTTTGACTATAAATAATAAAATGGGTTATTTTCTATCACATATGTGTATTTAGTGTCTGTGATACATCCCTTGAGTTAATGGTAATGATAATTCTTATTTTCATGAGTTGAAAATTTAAGATAAAAATTTTCATTATTAACTCATAAACATGCTCCCGACCATAGGATCATCACGAGGATGGTGATTGATC
>QRFJ01001782.1:0-78554 GCA_006176705.1 Cocos nucifera
AAGGCGATCAAAAGCAAGAAGGCTGCGTTGCTGCAAAAGAGACGACTGCAGATCTTCAAAAGAGTTTTGAAGATCCTCCAGATCAGATCCAGATCTGATTTTTGGAGGCATGATAGAGAAGAAGAGGATCTCCAGATCCAACCCGAGTGGATACGATAGAGGCCAGGCGCTTGCGTGGCTAGATCCAGAACCTTCCGCTGCAAATCGGATCATCTACAGGGTAATAGGATTACCCAAATCAGGTAAATTAAATTGATTTAATTTATCTTATTTTATTTTATTTTATTAAAATAATAAGAATCAGATCTGAAATATATCAAGATCTGATTGAGATCAAGAAAATTTTTGAAATATATCTCTTGATCTGATCAGATCTGGACGAATCTGGACTGGGAAATCAGGATTTCCCTTCATCAAGCACCCACATGGAGTTTCTTTTCTTTCCTAAGAATTCCTTAAGAGTTCTTGATTTCTTACTTATTTTGTTAAAAGACTGATTTCTTTTCTATGGTTCCATAAAGATAGATATGATAATATTAATGTATTTGAATATCATATATAATATTTTACTATTTATGGGAGGGTTGATTTTTTTCTTATAAAGAAAATAGGATTCCTAAAGAAATAGGACCCTAGGATCCTATATAATCCATGTATCTTTCATGAATGAGATAATGAATGAATGAATTACTTTTAAAATGGAAGAAAGCTCTTTAGTGGAAGAAAGCTCTTTCTTCCATTAGTCACACCTCCTAAGCAAAGTATAGGAAATATACTGTCTGTCCTAAGAAATAATGTGCCATGGTCGAACGTGATTATGTGTTGACAAATGGAAGAAGCTCGATCTTTTCATTTTTTTTTAGGCTGTCTGCATCACTCTTCCTTTTGAAGATCCATTTACACCTAATGGGTTAACCTTTTTAGGTGGATCAACTAATGTCCATACATCATTGACCTTCATGAAATTCATTTTGGATCTCATGACTTCTAGCCATTTCTCAGAGTCGGATCTTTGCATCGCATCCATATAAGTGATTGGATCCTCATCGTTCTCATCGAGTTTGATGGGATCACCATCCTGGACTAAGAATCCATAGTATCTATCCAGATGGCACGATACTCTATCGGATCTTCTTTAATGTGCGGGTTCACTAGGCTTTGAATCTGATCTGATCAAATCCGACTTAGTTCAACATTCTGTGTCAGACTTTCTACCTGTTGAACTTCATCAAGTTCAACCTTTAGAGGCAAATAGTTCCTTCACCAAGAAATTTCTTTTCCAAAAAGATTGTCTAAGGCTGACGAACACCTTATTCATCAACATGATAGAAATAGTATCCTTTGGTCTCTTTTGGGTATCCTATGAATGTACACTTGTTAGACCTAGTCTAAGTTTGTTTGTAACTAATCATTTGATATAAGCCGGGCACACCCCAAACCCTAAGGTGTTAAAGTGCTGATTTACGCCTTGTCCATATCTTATATGGAGTTTATAACTATAGACTTACTCGGAAATCCTATTTAATAGATAACAAGCCAATTCGAGTGCATATCCCTCCAAGAGATATCGACAAGCTGGCAAATCCCATCATGGATCGGACCATGTCTAACAAAGTTCGATTCCTCCTTTCAGACACATCATTATGCTGTGGTGTTCCAGGAGAGTCCATTGGAAGAGAATTTTCATTCTCTCCAGATATATGAGAAACTCACCAGAAAGGTTACTCTTCTCCTCGATCAGACCAAAGTGTTTTAATACTCTTTTTTAGTTTATTTTTCTACTTCACTTTAGAATCGTTCGAACATTTCAAAAGAATCTGACTTATATTTCCTCAGATAGACATATCCATATCTAGATAGATCATCTATTGAAAGTGATGAAGTACACATATCTACCTCTAGCATTGTGCTTATTGGTTCACATACATCAGTATGTACTAGACCTAAGAGCTTATTGGCACTCTTACCTTTTCCATAAAAGGTGATTTGGTCATTTTAACAAAAAGACAGGACTCCTAGGTTGGAAGTGATTCACAATCATTGACTTCGAGGATTTTCTTTTGCGTAAACCTATTTATCCTATTCTTATTTATATGACCTAGCCTACAGTGCCATAAGTAGATATCTGATACCACTATCTAATCTAGAGTGCTTGCCAGTAGAATAGACTACCATTACTAGGTTGTTGATAAACATATATACACCATTATTCAATTATCTACAGAAAGTAGTAACAACATTCATAGTGATATTACAAACTCATTTTTTTATTAAAATTTCATAATTATTTGTGGCCAAAAGGCCTAAAAAATAAATATTTAAAAGAAACTAGGATAGAAATGACAATCACTTAAGAACAATGGTATGAGATTCAAAATACATGTTTTCAAAATTTTTAAAGCTAGAACTGAAACTGATCTTCCATCTCCAATATTTAGGAATCTCTAGTCTTGCTTGAATCTTCAAACTTAAACTGCAATCCCTGCAATGAATATATAAATATGGTAAGGGCTACCGTAATCTAATACCTAGTTAGTAATATCATAAATAGAAAAAATATAAGCAGTTAATCATATAAAATACCTTGCCCAGCAATAGCTTGCTTCTTTCTCTACCTGATCGAGTTCAGGGAGGCAATGTACTGAGGATAGTTCCTCTTTCAGTGCCCCCGCTCTTTGATAAAAAAGCAATTCAGTTGACTCTTATCGAGCTTGATCTTCCTGGTCTGGCCCTGCACTGATGTTCCCAACTTGAACTTTTACCTTCTTTATTTTCTTCTTCTTATTCTTCTTTCCTTTCCTAAAGGGTTGAGAACCAGAAGATGAACTTTCCACTAAGTTCACCGACACTTTATAGAGCTTGATGATCCTTCTCAAAGTTCTGAAGTAACCCCAATAAGCCATGGTAGTTTACCTCAGGCTTTGTCATTCTGTAATGAGTAAGAAAAGGGAGATAGGACTTTGGCAGCGAGTTCAGTATTGATCTTTCCCAAGTGTTCATGCAAGAAAAAGCCGAGTTTGCTCAAGCGTTCTATCAGCTCGATCATATACAATACATGATCGATCACAGAGGCTCCATCCCATAATCTGGCATTGAAGATAGTGCAACTAGTCTTGTGCCTCTCAGTGTCATCGGGTGTAACAAAAGAATCCTCCAATACTTGGAGCATTTCATTTGGTTGAGCTATCTTAAACCTGCGACTGAACTCGTCGCTCATTGCAACCAGCAAATGCAGTGCACTGTGGTTTGATCACTAGGCCACTTTTGATAAGTGTCTCTGACTGTTTTATGTGCATTTGCAGTGGGCTTCCTTAGGTGCAGGATCCATCAGCACATTAAGGATCCGTTCATGCTCTAGGACAATCTTCAACTTTCGATACTAGCTACTGAAGTTGGGCCCACCTCATTGTCCAACAATGATCGGAGTGATAGGAAAGTGGCCATGTCTGTACAAAGAAAAATCAAAACCTAATTAGGAATTGATTCATTAAACCTAAAGATTTAGACTTAAAAGGTTTCTTCACTTATTTATTCGAATTGGTAGCCTCTACCTCCAATTCGAGAAATCACCTAATTATTTAGTGGGTACTGGAATCCACATAGACTGTACACTAGCCCAACTTTGGTTGGCCCAACCATGTACATCTTGTGAGCTCAGAAGTGGCACTCCTAAGTCTTGAAAATATGAGAAGACAGATCATGGAAAGATGAAAGCAAGTCGGAAGAAGAATCAATTAAGTAGTAAAGTTCAGAAACATAGATCAGCTCACTCTGAAACTGAGCTGGCTCAGTTGAAAACTAGGTCGGCTCAGTCCAGGACTGGGTCGGCTAGATCTCAGAGAAAAATTCAAACAAAGAGTAGCATTTTTGGACTATTGGCATGGTACATAATTGGGTCGGCTCGGTCTGGGACTGAGCTGACCCAATCGCAGGTTAGCCGGCTCAGTCTGAAACTAGGTCGGCTCAATTTTTGTAGGTTGTTATTTTTGTGTACGTGGGTTATTTAGATTAGAAAAGTTTTTTTATGAGCTTGGGCTTGACCCTTTGTAAAGTATATATATTGAAAATAGATCAAGGTTGTAAGAGTGCTGAAATATACTGAATAAAAGCTCTTTTCTTTCAAAAATCTCTTCTTCTCTTCTTCTCAATTTCTTGATTTATTTAATCATGTTTCTATAGAAATCTCTAAGAAGTACTTTTGTATTGCTTGGCTAATCACTGACAGCCATGTCGATCCATATGGGAAGAGCATAGATTCCAAATATTTGGTATCAGAGTGGTGTTGCATGGAAGGAAGGAAGACACCTAGGATTTACTACATCTAGGATCTATTGCATCAGGTTTTATCCTAAAACTTATAGTTTGCTTCATAGTTGTCTCTAGATTGAGGTGGAGATTGTTTACATGGAGGAATGGTGATACAAAAGTTTATAAAAAGGATCTAGGATAGTTAGATCTTTTGTGAAGGATAGTTTTACTGGTGTGTGACTGTGAAGGGTGTTAGAGATCTATTCTTGACTTATTTGAAGTCATGGGATCAAGTGGATTTAAGGTGGATTTTGAGAAGTTTGATGGTAAGAAAAACTTTACTTTATGGCAGTAAAGAGTAAAGAACTTGTTGGTTCAGTAGAGGATCCACAAGATCTTAACAAAAGAAAGACTAGAAAAGATTAGTGCTGAGGATTGGGAAGAGTTGGAGAAAATTACTTTTAGCACAATTTGGATGTACTTGGCTGATCAGATTTTGCCCAAGGTTTGCACAGAGACTACGACAAAGAGGTTCTAGAAGAGACTGGAGAACACATACATGGGGAAGAACATGATGAATAAGCTATGGTTGAAGAAACAACTGTATAGTCTGAGGATGCCCGAAGGTGAAGATCTTGTTGCACATGTCCAAAGGTTCAATCAAATGTGTTTTGAGGTGATGAGTTTGGATGTGAAGATCGACAAAGAGGATCAAGTATTATTGCTATTATGTTCTCTCTCAAGTTCGTATGATGGTCTCATAACAACTCTAGTTTATGAGAAGGAGACCCTAAACTATGAAGAGATTATTGGTGTGCTCAGATCAAATGAGCAAAGGGAGAAGATCTACAAGGGAGACCTTAAGTCTGAGATCTTGGCTATGAATGAAAGATAGGAAAGGTCAAAGAAGAAGACAAGAGAAAAATCCAAGGGTAGGTCAAAGTCTCACGATCAGAGGAAGATGACATTGAAATGTTATAAATATCATCAGCCTGGACACTTGAGGAGAGATTGTCCCCTTTTGAGATTAGAAAAAGGGAAGGCCAGCAAGGGAGATTATATAGCTTCTATGAGTAGTGGAGAAGATCTGCTAGATGTATTAGATAGATTCATAAAGTGCGATACTATGTAGATATTAGATTCAACATGCTCGTACCACTATACTTCTCATCGAGAGTGGTTTGCTACCTACCAAAAGGTTAATGGTGGAAGTGTCAGCCTTCGAAATGATCACCCATGCAGAGTAGCTGGAATTGGCTCTATCAGGATGAGGATGTACGATGGAATCATTCAAATATTATCGAATATCAGGCATTTACTGGAGTTGGAAAAAAATTGATTTCTTTGGGCTAGTTGGAGGAGTAGGATTATGCTTTTAGTAGCCAGGCTAGGAGTGGATGTCTGAAAATTTTCAAGAAAGCTTTGGTGGTGATGAGACATAGAAGACTAAGCAATAATCTTTACATAATGGAAGGCTCAGTGGTAAATGATAGTGTAGAGGTGCTAGCAGTGGTGTAGGAGGAGCAAATTTTATATCGACTGTGACACTATCGGATGGATCATATGAGTGACCATGGGCTCACAGAACTAAGCAGAAGAAGTATGATCCTAGCCTTGAAGAAGGAGGGCACAGATCTTTATCAGTTGTGTATCTTTGGCAAACAGTATGGGATGTAGTTTGCCAGAAGTACCAAGCGCAGTGAGGAAATACTGAATTTAGTGCACTCGAATGTGTGGCGACCAGCTCCTGTATTAACTAGAGGTGGGGCAAAATACTTTGTTACATTCATTGATGATTTTTCAAGGAAGGTGTGGATTTATCTTCTAAGAAAAAATCAGAGGATATTGCCCAATTCGAGCCTGGGATCATGAAGTAGAGAAGAAGTCAGGGAGATAGGTAAAGTGTTTGAGGTCAGATAATGGAGGAAAGTATACTAGCTTAGAGTTCAGGAGGTACTGTGAGGAAAATGGCATCAAACGCTATTACACGGTGAGGATGACTCTCCAGCAGAATGGTGTCACGGAGAGGATGAACCGACACTGACCAAGAAGACATGGAGTTTGAGGCTACAGACATCACTCCCAAAGTCCTTTTAGGATGATGCTCTAACTTTTTTTTTGTTTTCTTATGAACAGGTCCCCTCATTATAAGCTGAATGGAGGCATTCCAGAAGTGGTCAAGAGTGAAAAGAAAGTGGAGTTTGGCCACCTGAATGTCTTCGGTTGCATAGCCTATGCACATATGGAGACAACTGAGAGGAGCAAATTGGATCCAAAATCTCAAAAGATGACATTCATAGGATATCCACAAGGAGTCAAGGGGTACCTACTGTAGGATTCTTAGGCATAAAAGTCAGTGATCAGTAGGAATGTTATCTTTGATGAGAAGAGCATCTTGAGAAGGTCTGAGATAGATGGAACTGGAGAAACAAAGGTAAACAGCAGTGGCCAATCAGAGAATGATGGCATGCAGGTTACATCCACTTATAGGAGTGTTCCTGTTGAGGTGGAGCTAGGCAGAAAAGTATTATCTCAGATTAAAAATTAACATGGAGGGTTGATAGTTTAGATAGATGTATAGGAGCAGCCACAGACATCAGACAGAGATGTGCCAGTGGAAGTGGCTTTGCATAAGCCCCAGCATACTATTAAGAGCTCGGTAGATATGATATTTGATGAGGTTATTCCTATTGCACTCAATCACACTATTGGAGATCCAGAGATTCTCAGAGGCCATGGGAGTGAGGATCATGATTCATTGATGCAGGCCATGATGGAGGAGATGGAATCACTTAAGAAGAATCAGACATGGCAGCTAGTGAATCTTTCAGAGGGTGCTTGACCTATTGGCTCAAAGTGGATGTTCACAAAGAAAGAAGCACCTTCAGAATAAGGTGGAGTCAGATTCAAAGCAAGGTTGATAGCAAAAGGATACTCACAAAGGGAAGGAATTGACTATACAAAAAAATTTTCTTCTGTAGTGCATCATATATCTTTTCGAGTTTTACTATCACTAGTGGCACAGCATAACATGGAATTGGAATAGATGGACGTGAAGACGGCCTTGCTTCATAGGACTTTGGAGGAAAGAATCTACATGAAGTAGCCAGATGGTTTCATGAAGATGGGACAGGAAGAAAAAGTGTGTTTACTCAGGAAGTCTTTGTATGGCTTGAAACAATCCCCTCATTAGTGGTATCAAAGGTTTGATAGCTTTGTTTTGAGCCTGGGTTTCAGCAGATGTGAATATGATTATTGTGTCTATGTCAAGGATAAAGATGAGGAGGATGCCCTGTACCTATTATTGTATGTAGATGATATGCTCATAGCCAGTAGAAGCATGGATGCTGTGAAAAGGTTGAAAAGGATATTATCATTTGAATTTGAGATAAAAGATTTGGGTCCAGCTGAGAAAATCCTTGGAATAAAGATTTATGGAGATAGCTGCAAAGGAGTGCTCCATTTGTCATAAGAAAAGTATGTCAAGAAGGTTCTGAAGAGGTTTGGAATGGAGAAGGCCAAACTTGCAGAGATGCCATTGCCAAGCCATATATCTCTCTCCAAGTTATAGTGCCCCCAATCAGAAAAGGAGAGAGAGTACATGGAATGAGTTCCTTATGTAAATGCTAAAGATAGTGTGATGTACACTATGGTGTGCTATAGATCAGATATAGCACATGCTGTGAGCATGGTTAGTAGATACATGGCTAACCCTGGGAAGGAACACTGAAAAGCATTGAAATAGATATTAAGATATCTACATGGAATAAGAGATTATGGTTTGGTTTTTGGTGGATAGACGGGAGGATTTGGTGAACAATCTGTGAAGATGTGTGATGGTTCAGGTCCTCTAGAAGGATTTGTTGATGCAAATTATGCTGGTGATCTTGATACAAGGAGGTCTACTATTAGATACCTTTTCTGGTATGTGGTGGATCGGTGTCTTGGAGATCAATCTTTCAGCCAATCATGGCCTTGTCTACCACAAAGGTCGAGTACATTAGGATAATGGAGGCTGTAAAGGAAGCCCTTTGGCTTAGAAAGCTGATTGATGAGTTGGGGGTGGAGCAGAGTAAGGTTACACTATTTTAGTGATGTTCAGGAGTCGCTCTATTATTGGCACAAAATCCAGTCTATCATGCACGTACAAAGCATATAGACATGAGGTACCACAGGATTAGAGAGCTGGTGGAGAAAGGTGAAGTAGAACTGATGAAGGTCCATACCAAGAAGAATCAATCTGATGCACTCACGAGGTACTCCCCAGAGAGCTTTCAGAGATGTGCGGCATGGATGGATCTATTGAGAAGAGATGAGTTCACAAGAACTTGGAAGCACCAATGTGGAGAATGTGAGGTCAGAAGTGGCACTCCCAAGTCTTAGAAATATGAGAAGATAGATCATAGGAAGATGGAAGTGAGCCGAAAGAAGAATCAGTCTCAATAGCAAAATTCAGAAATTGCGCTACTAAGATACCGCTCGGAACCACCTCACAGAACAAACAAAAAAACCAAAAAAAACTAAAAAAAACCTAATTAAATGCAAAAAACAGTAACAACGACCTCCATCCATGCGCACATCTCTAGAAAGCTCTCTGGGGAGTACCTTTCGTGAGTGCATTCAGAATTGATTTTCTTGGTATGGACCATTCATCAGTTTACTTCACCTTTCTCCACCAGCTCTCTAAATCCTGTGGTACCTCATGTCTATTTATGCTTTGTACGTGCATTGATAGACTGGATTTTGTGCCAAATAATAGAAGCACTCTGACTTCACTAAATAGTGTAACCTTTACTCTGCTCCACCCGCAACTCATCAATCAGCTTTTCTAAAGCCAAGGGCTTCCTTTACAGCTCCATTATCCTAATTTGTATCGGACCTTTGATGGTAGACAAGGCCATGATTGGCTGAAAGAATTGATCTCAAGACACCGATCACACATACGCAGGAAAAGGTATCTTAATGTAGACTTCTGTGTATCAAGATTCACCAGCAATAATTGTGCATCAACAAATTCCTTCTAAGAGACCTGAAACCATCACACATCTTCACAGGATTTTTCACCAAATCCTCCAGTCTATCCACCCAAAACCAACCATAATCTCTTATTCCATGTAGATATCTTAATATCTATTTCAATTGCTATTTCAGTGTTCCTTTCCAGGGTTAGCACATGTATTTCTACTAACCATGCTCACAGATTGTGCTATATCTGATCTATAGCAACACCATAGTTGTACATGCACACTATCTTTAGCATTTACATAAGGAATCTTCCATGTACTCTCTCTCCTTTTCTGATTGGGGGCACTATTAACTTGGAGAGAGATATATGGCTTGGCGAATTAGCATCTCTGCAAGTTTTGGCCTTCTCCATTCCAAACTGCTACAAACCTTCTAGACATACTTTTTCTTATGACAAATGGAGCACTCCTTTGCAGCTATCTCCATAGAATTCTTTAATTTCAAGGGATTTTCTCAGCTGGACCCAAATCTTTTACTCAAATTCAATGATAATATCCTTTATCAACCTTTTCACAGCATCCATGCTTCTATAAAATAATTGGCTATGAGCATATTTCATCTACATACAATAATAGGTACAGGCATCCTCCTATCTTAATCCTTGGACATCAGACACAATCAATCAAATATTCACATCTGCTGAAACCCAGGCTCAAACAAAGCTATCAAACCTTTGTACCACTAATGAGGGGATTGTTTCAAGCATACCAAGACTTCCTGAGTAAACACACTTTTTCCTTCCTGTCCCAATTCTTCATGAAACCATTGGTACTTTCATGTAGATTCTTTTCCTCCCAAGTCCTATGAAGCAAGGCGTCATTCAACGTCCATCTATTCCAATTCCATGTTATGCGTGTCGCCATAGGTGATAGTAAAACTCGAAGACTATATGATGCACTTCACGAAGAAAATTTTTTTGTATTAGTTCATTCCTTCCCTTTGTAGTATCCTTTTGCTATCAACCTTGCTTTGAATCTGACTCCACCTTATTTCTGAAGGTATGCTTCTTTCTTTGTGAACATACCACTTTGAGCCAGAGGTCAAGCACCCTCTGAAAGATTTCATTAGCTTGCCATGTCTGTTCTTCTTAAAGTGATTCCATCTCCTTCACATTGGCCTGCATCAATGAATCATGATCCTCACTCTCCATGGCCTTGCAGAATTCTCTGGATCTCCAATAGTAGTGATTGAGTGTAGGAAGATAACCTCTTCATATCACTATCTGAACCGATCTCTTTAATTAGTATGCTGCGGGCTTTATCGCAAAGCCACTTTCCACTGGCACATCTCCTGTCTGTGTTGTTGGGCTGCTTCTATACACTATCTAAACTTCAACCCTCATTGTTGATTTTAATCTGAGATAATACTCTTTTCTGCTAGCTCGACCTCAACAGGAACACTCCTATAAGTGGATGTAACCTGCATGCCATCATTCTCTTGATTGGCCACTGCTGGTTTACCTTTGTTTCTTCCAGTTCCATCTATCTCAGACCTTCTTCAAGATGCTCTTCTCATCAAAGATAAACATTTCCTACTGATCACGGACTTTTTATGCCTAAGAATCCTACAGTAGTAACCCCTTGACTCCTTGTGGATATCCTTGAATGTCTTCTTATTTGAGATTTTGAGGATCATATGCTCCTCTCAGTTGTTCTCCAGTATGTGCATAGGCTATGCAACCGAAGACATTTAGGTGGCAAACTCCACTTTCTTTTCACTTTGACCCACTTCTGGAATGCCTCCTATTCAGCTTATAATGAGGGGACTGTTCATAAGAAAACAAAAAAAAGTTAGGAGAATATCCTAAAGATTTTGGAGTGATGCTGTAGCCCAAACTCCATGTCTTCTTGGTCAGGTCGGTTTCATCCTCTCCGTGCACCATTCTGCTTGAGAGTCATCCTCACCTTGTAATTACGCGTTTGATTGCCATTTTCCTCACAGTACCTCCTGAACTCTAAGCTAGTATACTTTCCTCATTATCTGACCTCAACACTTTACCTATCTCCTGACTTCTTCTCTACTTTCAGATCCCCAGGCTCAGAATGGGCAATTACCTCTTTGATTTTTCTTAGATTAGATTAAATCCACACCTTCCTTTGAAAAATCATCAATGAATGTAACAAGTATTTTTGCCACCTCTAGCTAATACAGAGAGCGTGGTCGCCACACATTTCGAGTGCACTAACATTCAGTATTTCCTCACTGCTGCTTTGGTACTTCTGGCATAACTACATCCCATACTGTTTTTAGCCAAAGATACACACTGATAAAGATCTGTGCCCTCTTCTTCAAGGCTAGATCATACTTCTTCTGCTTAGTTCTGTGAGCCCGATTGGTCACTTCATATGATCATCCGGTAGTGTCACAGTCATATAAAAATATTGCTCCTCCTACACCACTGCTAGACCTCTACACTATCATTTACCATGAAGCCTTTCCATATATGTAAAGATTATGCTTAGTCTTCTATGTCTCATCGACCACCAAAGCTTTCTTGAAATTTTCAGACATTCCACTCCTAGCTGGCTACTAAAAGCATTAATCCTACTCTCCAACTAAGCCAAGAAATTCAATTTTTTTTCCAAACTCCAGTATAATGCCTTGATATTCGTAATATTATGAATGATCATCGTAATCCTCATCCTGATAGAGCCAATTCCAGCTACTCTGCATGGGTGATCATTTTCGAAGGCTGACACTGTCCCACCCATTAACTTTTTTGGTAGGTAGCAAAACCACTCTGATGAGAAGTATAGTGGCATACGAGCATTGTTGAATCTAATATCTACATTAGTATCGCACTTTATGAAATCTATTCTATACATCTAGCAGATCTTCTCCACTACTCATAAGAAGCTATGATAATCTTCCCTTGCTGGGCCTTCCCTTTTTCTTAATCTCAAAGGGGACAAATCTCTCCTCAAGTGTTCCAGGCTGATGATATTTATAACATTTCAATTGTCCATCTTCCTCGTGATCGTGAGACTTTTGAACCTACCCTTGGATTATTTTCTCTTGTCTTTCTCTTTGACCCTTTCCTATCTTTCATTCATAGCCAAGATCTTCGACTTTAGGTCTCCCTTGTAGATCTTTCTCCCTTTGCTTATTTGATCTGAGCACACCAATAATCTCTTCATGTTTTTAGGGTCTCCTTCTTCGATAAACTAGATTGTTATTGAGACCATCATTACGAACTTGAGAGAGACATAATAGCATTAATGCTTGATCCTCTTTGTCGATCTTCACAATCCAAAAACCTCATCACCTCAAGAAACAATTTGATGAACCTTTGGACATGGCAACAAGATCTCACCTTCGTGCATCCTCAGACTATACAGTTGATTTCTTCAACCATAGCTTATTCATCATGTTCTTCCCCATGTATTGTTCTCGTCTCTTTCTTAGACCTTCTTTGTTCGTAGTCTCTGTTGCCAAACCTTGGGGCAAAATCTTGATCAAGCCAGTTACATCCAAATTTGTGCTAAAAGTAATTTTTCTCCAACTCTTCCCAATCCTCAGCACTAATCTTTTCTAGTCTTTCTTTTGTTAAGATCTTGTGGATCCTCTACTGAACCAACAAGTTCTTTACTCTTTACTGCCATAAAGTAAAGTTTTTCTTACCATCAAACTTCTCAAAATCCACCTTAAATCCACTTGATCCCATGACTTCAAATAAGTCAAGAATAGATCTCTAACACCCTTCACAGTCACACACCAGTAAAACTATCCTTCACAAAAGATCTAACTATCCTAGATCCTTTTTATAAACTTTTGTATCACCATTCCTCCATGTAAACAATCTCCACCTCAATCTAGAGACAACTATGAAGCAAACTATAAGTTTTAGGATAAAACCTGATGCAATAGATCCTAGATGTAGTAAATCCTAGGTGTCTTCCTTCCTTCCATGCAACACCACTCTGATACCAAATATTTGGAATCTATGCTCTTCCCATATGGATCGACATGGCTGTCAGTGATTAGCCAAGCAATACAAAAGTACTTCTTAGAGATTTCTATAGAAACATGATTAAATAAATCAAGAAATTGAGAAGAAGAGAAGAAGAGATTTTTGAAAGAAAAGAGCTTTTTATTCAGTATATTTCAGCACTCTTACAACCTTGATCTATTTTCAATATATATACTTTACAAAGGGTCAAGCCCAAGCTCATAAAAAAACTTTTCTAATCTAAATAACCCACGTACACAAAATAACAACCTACAAAAATTGAGCCGACCTAGTTTCAGACTGAGCCGGCTAACCTGCGATTGGGTCAGCTCAGTCCCAGACCGAGCCGACCCAATTATGTACCATGCCAATAGTCCAAAAATGCTACTCTTTGTTTGAATTTTTCTCTGAGATCTAGCCGACCCAGTCCTGGACTGAGCCGACCTAGTTTTCAACTGAGCCAGCTCAGTTTCAGAGTGAGCTGATCTAGTTTCTGAACTTTACTACTTAGATTGATTCTTCTTCCGACTTGCTTTCATCTTTCCATGATCTGTCTTCTCATATTTTCAAGACTTAGGAGTGCCACTTCTGAGCTCACAAGATGTACATGGTTGGGCCAACCAAAGTTGGGCTAGTGTACAGTCTATGTGGATTCCAGTACCCACTAAATAATTAAGGTGATTTCTCGAATTGGAGGTAGAGGCTACCAATTCGAATAAAATAGTGGAAGAAACCTTTTAAGTCTAAATCTTTAGGTTTAATGAATCAATTCCTAATTAGGTTTTGATTTTTCTTTGTACAGACATGGCCACTTTCCTATCACTCCGATCATTGTTGGACAATGAGGTGGGACCCAACTTCAGTAGCTAGTATCGAAAGTTGAAGATTGTCCTAGAGCATGAACGGATCCTATATGTGCTGATGGATCCTGCACCTAAGGAGCCCACTGCAAATGCACATAAAACAGTCAGAGACACTTATCAAAAGTGGCCTAGTGATCAAACCACAGTGCACTGCATTATGCTGGTTGCAATGAGCGACGAGTTCAGTCGCAGGTTTAAGATAGCTCAACCAAATGAAATGCTCCAAGTATTGGAGGATTCTTTTGTTACACCCGATGACACTGAGAGGCACAAGACTAGTTGCACTATCTTCAATGCCAGATTATGGGATGGAGCCTCTGTGATCGATCATGTATTGTATATGATCGAGCTGATAGAACGCTTGAGCAAACTCGGCTTTTTCTTGCATGAACAACTTGGGAAAGATGCAATACTGAACTCGCTGCCAAAGTCCTATCTCCCTTTTCTTACTCATTACAGAATGACAAAGCCTGAAGTAAACTACCATGGCTTATTGGGGTTACTTCAGAACTTTGAGAAGGATCATCAGCTCTATAAAGTGTCGGTGAACTTAGTGGAAAGTTCATCTTCTGGTTCTCAACCCTTTAGGAAAGGAAAGAAGAATAAGAAGAAGAAAATAAAGAAGGTAAAAGTTCAAGTTGGGACATCAGTGCAGGGCCAGACCAGGAAGATCAAGCTCGATAAGAGTCAAGCTGAATGCTTTTTTATCAAGAAGCGGGGGCACTGAAAGAGGAACTATCCTCAGTACATTGCCTCCCTGAACTCGATCAGGTAGAGAAAGAAGCAAGCTATTGCTGGGCAAGGTATTTATATGATAACTGCTTATAATTTTTCTATTTATGATATTACTAACTAGGTATTAGATACTGGTAGCCCTTACCATATTTATAATTCATTGCAGGGATTGCAGTTTAGTTGAAGATTCAAGCAAGACTAGAGATTCCTAAATATTGGAGATGGAAGATCAGTTTCAGTTCTAGCTTTAAAAATTTTGAAACATGTATTTGAATCTCATACCATTGTTCTTAGTGATTGTCATTTCTATCCTAGTTTCTTTTTAAATATTATTTTTGTAGGCCTTTTGGCCACAAATAATTATGAAATTTTAATAAAAAAATGAGTTTGTAATATCACTATGAATGTTGTTACTACTTTCTGTAGATAATTGAATAATGGTGTATATATGTTATCACAACCTAGTAATGTAGTCTATTCTACTGGCAAGCACTCTAGATTAGATAGTGTATCAGATATCTACTTATGGCACTGTAGGCTAGGTCATATAAATAAGAATAGGATAAATAGGTTTACGCAAAAGAAAATCCTCGAAGTCAATGATTGTGAATCACTTCCAACCTAGGAGTCCTGTCTTCTTGTTAAAATGACCAAATCACCTTTTATTGGAAAAGGTAAGAGTGCCAATAAGCTCTTAGGTCTAGTACATACTGATGTATGTGAACCAATAAGCACAATGCTAGAGGTAGATATGTGTACTTCATCACTTTCATAGATGATCTATCTAGATATGGATATGTCTATCTGATGAAATATAAGTCAGATTCTTTTGAAATGTTCGAACGATTCTAAAGTGAAGTAGAAAAATAAACTAAAAAGAGTATTAAAACACTTTGGTCTGATCGAGGAGAAGAGTACCTTTCTGGTGAGTTTCTCATATATCTAGGAGAGAATGAAATTCTCTTCCAATGGACTCTTCCTGGAACACCACAGCATAATGATGTGTCTGAAAGGAGGAATCGAACTTTGTTAGACATGGTCCGATCCATGATGGGATTTGCCAGCTTGTCGATATCCTTGGAGGGATATGCACTCGAATTGGCTTGTTATCTATTAAATAGGATTTCGAGTAAGTCTATAGTTAAAACTCCATATAAGATATGGACAAGGCGTAAATCAGCACTTTCACACCTTAGGGTTTGGGGGTGCCCGGCTTATATCAAATGATTAGTTACAAACAAACTTAGACCTAGGTCTAACAAGTGTACATTCATAGGATACCCAAAAGAGACCAAAGGATACTATTTCTATCATGTTGATGAATAAAAGGTGTTCGTCAGCCTTAGGACAATCTTTTTGGAAAAGAAATTTCTTGGTGAAGGAACTATTGCCTCTAAGGTTGAACTTGATGAAGTTCAACAGGTAGAAAGTCTGACACAGAATGTTGAACCTAAGTCGGATTTGATCAGATCAGATTCAAAGCCTAGTGAACCCGCACCATTAAGAAGATCCGATAGAGTATCGTGCCATCTGGATAGATACTATGGATTCTTAGTCCAGGATGGTGATCCCATCAAACTCGATGAGAACGATGAGGATCCAATCACTTATATGGATGCGATGCAAAGATCCGACTCTGAGAAATGGCTAGAAGTCATGAGATCCAAAATGAATTTCATGAAGGTCAATGATGTATGGACATTAGTTGATCCACCTAAAAAGGTTAAACCCATTAGGTGTAAATGGATCTTCAAAAGGAAGAGTGATGCAGGACAGCCTAAAAAAAAAATGAAAAGATCGAGCTTTCTTCCATTTGTCAACAACAAATCACGTTCGACCATGGCACATTATTCTTAGGACAGACAGTATATTTCCTATACTTTGCTTAGGAGGTGTGACTAATGGAAGAAAGAGCTTTCTTCCACTATAAAGAGCTTTCTTCCATTTTAAAGTAATTCATTCATTCATTATCTCATTCATGAAAGATACATGGATTTATATAGGATCCTAGGGGTCCTATTTCTTTAGGAATCCTATTTTCTTTATAAGAAAAAAATCAACCCTCCCAATAAAATAGTAAAATATTATATATGATATTCAAATACATTAATATATCATATCTATCTTTTATGGAACCATAGAAAAGAAATCAGTCTTTTAACAAAATAAGTAAGAAATCAAGAACTCTTAAGGAATCTTAGGAAAGAAAAGAAACTCCATGTGGGTGCTTGATGAAGGGAAATCCTGATTTCCCAGTCCAGATTCGTCCAGATCTGATCAGATCAAGAGATATATTTCAAAAATTTTCTCTTGATCTCAATCAGATCTTGATATATTTCAGATCTGATTCTTATTATTTTAATAAATAAAATAAAATAAGATAAATTAAATCAAATTTAATTTACCTGATTTGGGTAATCCTATTACCCTGTAGATGATCCTGATTGCAGCGGAAGGTTCTGGATCTAGCCACGCAAGCGCCTGGCCTCTATCGGTATCCACTCGGGTTGGATCTGGAGATCCTCTTCTTCTCTATCACACCTCCAAAAATCAGATCTGGATCTGATCTGGAGGATCTTCAAAACTCTTTTTGAAGATCAGCAGTCGTCCTTTTGCAGCAGCGCAGCCTTCTTGCTTTTGATCGCCTTTCCTTGATCTGAATCGCACCAACCTAAGTCCAAAACTCCTTTTGGACGTGGAGAGCAAGGGGAGAAGAGATTATGGCATGGAGAAGGAGGGGAGAGGCAGCCTTGGGGCATGTGGGTCTAATTGCATTCACTTAGAATTGAGGTTGGGCGCAGGGTCTTATTTATAGACCTCTTGTGATCCAACTCCTCTTCCTCTCAACCAATCACAACCCTTTGTGAAATCAGATCTAAATCTGATTGGTTGGAATAGAGACCCCTGGATTCCTCCTTAGAGGGCGCCTAAGACCAGTCAAACTTGGATTCTTAGTAGAACTCTGATTGGAATCCAAAAGGGAGGTGGAGTCCTTGTCCAACAAGGACTCCTAGGCGCCTCCTAACTTGGGCTCACGCCACCCTTGGCGTGCGCCCTTCTCCTTGCCAGGTTCTGGCAGGGGGACAGGCCCCCACCAGCTCTCCAATAGGTGCATGACATGTGGTCAAAAGTCAAAGGGTCAATGGTCAACGTTTGACCAGTCAAAGGTAGACTTTTGACCAAAGTCAAAGAACAAGAAATGGCAGGTGACCAAAAATGGCAGGTAATGTCTTACAAAATAAGACAACCTTTTTCTGACTTGGACAACCTCCAGTCAGACCATATGAAGGCCTCTGATTGAGCACAAACTCCTTTGGCTCAGTCAGGACAACTTATTTATGATAGTAAAAGAAGAACGTTAGGTTCAATCGAGTGCTAGCACGATTTCCTTGAACCTAATTGAATCTCATTCAGATCAATTGAACTAGATCAGTTCAATTGATGATCACCAGATTCAAACCCTTATTTGTGTGACCCAGTTAGGTTCAGTTCTGTATGGTAATGGGATATGTCATGATCTCTATCATAGACATCATCGAAACTCCTTTCGATGGATCAGAACTCTTCTGATTCGAACAGCTAGAATGATCGATCATCTAAATCATTCTAATTGCTCCCAAAATCCACCAGTGACACCTAGCAGTATATGGTGGCAACCCATCAGAGCTGAATGCGAACCTCTTGGTGCAGCTACCTGTGTGATTCAAGTTCTTCTATCTTGAGCCCCGATCAGATTAGGGTTAAGGTGAACTCGTCAAACCCTAGTCTCTGTCATATGATGTAATCATTCGATTCGAGTCCAATGTGAAAATCTAAATAGAAACTCTTTCTATTATTTCACTCTACCATGGCCATGGGCTTCTGGACTTGATTCTCATGATCATCATAGGGCTGCTCCTCTACCACCGAGGTAGATAGATTCCATCTTGATGCAATCCAGTTCCTACAATGAACATGCTATAGCCAACATACACCTCAGGGTTCCATATGGCTAGGAGACCGAGTAATGGTGTAGTCAAACTATAACACCCTCAAGGTGAACTGCCGATGCATCTCAGGTCAAAGAACCAGACACACTACTGCAGCATCGAGTCAGTCATTGACGAGAAGGTAGACTTCCTAATGACTACTCGAGGTGGTCACGCTCAGTGCCCTCGTTCTCTAACGAGTACCTGTACTCTCGCTCCGGTGTCTCCACACCGTAGACTCAAGACTCATCTACTAAAGAGAAGCGATCGTGTACACCAACCTTCCGGATCAATCACCATCCTCGTGATGATCCTATGGTCGGGAGCTGTTTATGAGTTAATAATGATTATTCATGTCTTAAATTTTCAACTCTTGAAAATATGAATTATCATTACCATTAACTCAAAGGATGTATCACAGACACTAAATACACATGTGTGATAGAAAATAACCCATTTCATTAATTATAGTCAAAATTACAATTTTGCCCCTAGAAGTGTATTACAAGTGTCAGCCAATTCTGGCTTCTAGGGCACATATATCTAACAATCTCCCACTTGTCCTAAAGCCAATTGGCTACAAGTCTAAGTCCCATCTTCTCAAGGTGGGCTTCGATCTTCTGCTGGCCCAACGGCTTTGTAAGTGGGTCTGCCACATTATCTGTGGAGTTGACTCTCTTGACCTCGACGTAACCCTTTTCGAGGTAATCGTGGATGGGGTGGTATCACCGTTTGCTTGGAACTCTTCCAGCACAAACAGTCTGCCAGATGTCGACTTTCGATCATCTATATCAGACATGAAGTCCGAGTCTGTGTATCCCTGAACTTGGAGTTCTCCATTACCAAAGACCAACATCATATCCTTAGTTCTTCTCAAGTACTTAAGGATACATTTCACAGAAGTCCAGTGTTCTTCACCTGGATTTGACTGATATCTGCTTGTGACACTCACAGCATGGGCTATATCAGGTCGTGTACATAGCATGGCATACATGAGGCTCCCTATTGCAGAAGCATAAGGGATCTTGCTCATGCGTTCTATTTCCTCAGGTGTGCTGGGGCACATCTTCTTGGAAAGATGAATACCATGTCTGAAGGGTATTAATCCCCTCTTAGAGTTTTCCATACTAAACCTCTTTAGTACTTCCTCTATGTACATCTTCTGTGAAAGTCCTAGCATCCTATTCGGTCTATCCCTATAGACCTTAATTCCTAGAATAAAGGATGCTTCACCTAGGTCTTTCATGGAGAATTCCTTGGACAACCACATCTTGACTGATGTCAACATGGGAATATCATTCCCAATAAGGAGGATGTCATCCACGTACAATACGAGGAAGACAACAGCGCTCCCACTGACCCTTTTGAAAACACATGGTTCCTCTTCATTTTTGATGAAACCAAACTTTTTGATCACATCATTGAAACGAGTGTTCCAGCTCCGAGATGCTTGCTTAAGTCCATATATGGACCTTTGCAGCTTGCAAACCTTGTGATCAGTATCACTGGATGTGAAACCTAGCGGCTGTTCCATATAGATATCTTCCTCAAGATATCCATTTAGGAATGCCGTTTTCACGTCCATTTGCCATATTTCATAATCGAAATAGGCTGCAACAGCAAGCAATGTGCGGATGGATTTTAGCATAGCTACCGGGAAAAAGGTATCCTGATAGTCAATGCCTTCACGTTGACTATAACCTTTTGCCACTAGTCTAGCCTTGAATGTCTCCACATTCCCATCTGCACCAATCTTTCTCTTGAAGATCCATTTACACCCAATAGGTACTATACCTTCTGGTGGATCTACCAAGGTCCAGACTTGGTTTGAGTGCATCGAGTCGAATCTCTGACTTCATTGCCTCAAGCCATTTCTCGGAGTCGATATCTGATATCGCCTCGTTGTAGGTTTTGGGATCATCACCATGAGCACCATTACCTATGAGGAACATTTTCTCTACGTCCTCTGAAATAATACCTAAGTATCTTTCAGGGGGATGGGAAACTCTTTCCGATCTACGAGGTGGAGGAGGTAGTGTTCTTATTGGCTCAACCTGATTTGGTTCCACTTGGTCCTTAGCTCGTTCTGCTTGTGAGACTTTCTCATCAAGCTTAATCTATGCTTTCCAATGCCACTATCTTGAATAAACTATTTTTCAAGAAATATGGCATGTCGACTCACAATCACATTGTGGTCTTCTGGAATGTAGAAATAGTATCCTAATGACTCTTTAGGATATCCTATGAATCGAGCTCTAAAGGACCTAAACTCTAACTTGTCCGCTTGTTGTCTTTTGACATGAGCCGGACAACCCCAAATTCTGAGATGACTCAGACTTGGTTTCTTACCGTGCCATATCTCATACGGTGTGGTAGGAACGGTTTTAGAGGGAACCCTATTCAGTAGAATAGATTGAAGTTAACAATGAGTGTCCCCAAAGGAAATCAGGGAGGTCTGTGAAGCTCATCATGGATCGAACCATATCCAATAGAGTCCGATTTCTCCGTTCTGAAACCCCGTTGAGTTGAGGTGTTCCTGGTGGAGTCCATTGAGAGACTATGCCATTTTCCTTAAGATAGTCTAGGAATTCCCGGCTAAGGTATTCACCTCCTCGATCTGATCGAAGAACCTTAATGGGTTTTCCAGTTTGTTTTTCTACTTCATGTCTGAATTCTTTGAACTTTTCAAAAGCTTCAGACTTGTGTCTCATAAGATACACATACCCATACCTAGACAGATCATCGGTAAAGGTAATGAAGTAGACAAAATTGCCTCTAGCCGGCACATCAAATGGGCCGCACACATCAGTATGTACTAGGGCAAGGAGATCTGTGGCCCTCTCCCCATGTCCAACAAAAGGGAGTTTAGTCATTTTGCCTTGAAGACAAGATTCACAAGTTGGATATGACTCAAAAGTCAATGGACTCAATAGCCCATTTTTCTCCAATTTGTTAATCCTATCTTCTGCTATATGACCTAATCTCAGGTGCCATAGATATCTGTCGTTTGGACTATCCCTAGGTCGTTTGGCATTCACGTTTTGCTCGATAGTTAAAACAGGTACATCAATATGCAACTGATAAAGACCATTAATAAGGAAACCATTTGCAATTTTATTTCTTTCATAAAGAATGTTACAATGGTCCTTAAAGAAGGTGATCACATAACCTTCTTGTGCTAAGCATGAAACAGAAATCAAATTCCTGCTAGCTGCAGGCACATAATAACAGTCTTTTAAAACTAAGTCTAAACCAGATGGTAATCGCAGAGGGTATGTTCCCACGGCTACTGCAGCAACTCTTGCTCCATTACCGATGCATAGGATCATGTCTCCATCCCTCAGCCTCCTGCTATCCTCAAGACCCTGCATAGAAGTGCATAGATGAGCACTAGAACCAGAGTCAAGCACCCAACTGGATGCAGAAGAAACCGTAAGGTTAGACTCAATAACGAGCATACCTCCAGAAGGACCTTCCTTCTTGTTCTTCAGGGTGGCCAGGTAAGTAGGGCAGTTCCGCTTCCAATGGCCGTCGCTGTTGCAATGGAAATACTTTCCTTTGCCATCGGCCTTCTTCTTCGGTTCTGCCTTCTTCTTCTTTGATCCTTCCACCTTTTGCTTTTTCACAGACTTCTTTTTCTTTTCCATAAGACTTTCTTTTGGAAGAAGTCCGTTCCATAGCAAGAACTGAGCCTTTAGAACCTTTCATAGAAAGCTCAGCGGTAACCAGCATATTCATCAACTTCGGCCAAGGAATTTTGAAGTTTATGCATGTGGTAATTCATGATGAATTGCCCATATGCATCAGTCAAGGATTGCAGAATAATATCGTTCTGCAGAATCCAAGTCCAACTTCACACCGAGCTTCTCAAGCTCTTCCATGTCCTTGATCATTGTCAGACAGTGATCTTGGACTGACTGCCCATCACGCATCTTAGCCTTAAAAAGTCATTTCGTGACTTGATATTTGGCTGCGCGACTCTGTTCACCAAACATCTCCTGCAGGTGAGCCAACATTTGGCGAGCAGTCCCGATATCTTCATGTTGGCGCTGGAGCTCATCAGACATCGAGCCCAACATGTAGTATCTGGCCTTATTGTCTTCGTCAATCCATTTTTCCAGAGACGCTCTCTGTTCAGTGGATGGACGAGGCTGGTAAGGTGGGAGGGTCCTGGTCCAAAACATGTGTTAACTTCTCTGAACCCAAAATAATTTTGTAGTTCCTGAGCCAATCTTTATAATTGGGTCCAGTCAGTCTATGTGTGTCTAGGATACGTGCCAGTGGGTTGGACGCAGACATTTTTCTGTAGAGAGTCAAAGATTCTAGTTAGATACTGTAATTTTGACTTGACCAATTTGTTTAGGGATTTTATTTTTAAACAAATTAGCTCCCACTATTTTCTCGGATCCCTACACTCCCTCTGTAGAGATGCGAAAAATCTCCGCGATTGAATGATTTCTAGTGGGTGGTGCGGTCTCACCAACTGACTCATCACCTCACCTAACAGTTATTGGTGATGGGTTAGCCAATGAGTGAACAACTCTTGTTCAATGATTCTCTAATCATGGTGCACCCAAACTTGGTCTCTAATTCATGAATCTCACCGTATCCGGAATATTGATCCACTCCTTAGTTAAGTCAGACCCACCATTTGCATAGACTGGGTTCCTAATTGAGTCTCTCACCGTATCCAAAATATTGAGCCCAACTCATCCTCCAGCCCATAGCATCCAATGCCTAATAGACATGGTTGCATCTTCCCGGTGCAACTGAGCCACTGTATCCAGCCGAGAACAATCAACCCCGGGAAGGGCCCGCACATCTACAATGGTGGAAGACCTCGACTTAATCTTTTCTTAGGGAAGAATTGATTCAGGTCTCATTAAACTAGACTTGGCTTAGTCATAACAATTATGACTAACCTAGTGGCATGGGTCAGCTCGGATTATTGACCACCTCAGATCAGAACTGTGTCAACAGATATGGCCAGGTAAGTGAGACCGGTGGAAGGAATATGCCGTTAACTCGCACAAGAATGCATTCAGGTCGAGTAGCTTCCAATTAAAAACCAGTCGGTCGTCTGTGCCAAACTTACCTTAGACACCAAATTGTTGAGTCAGAACCAATTGGGTTAGCCTACAATCCAGACTCTAACCTCTGAGCCTAATTAGGTCTTGCTTGATCGTGACTCGATCTTGACCCAGACTTAATCCTATTAGGCTGGTCAATTTAAGCATTGTTGATCCCATCTAACCAACTCTTGATTCGGTTTGATCAACCGCTTAGACCTAATTGAGCTACCCAAGCCCGAACCCAGTATTATGAATATGTCTTAGATCTAAAATTCTCAATTTTAGACCTAATTAATATTCCATAAACTTAATTCTTAATTAAGTTTGGGTTCATAAACAAAATATGCACAATAAATCCTAGGGTTTCAGGATCTAGGGTTTTGCAGAAAGTAAGTTTTGGGTTTCTGATTAAGGACGAACACGCAGCACCCCTACACGTCATAAGAACACCCCATCGAATGGGAAGAGAGGGCCTTTAAACCCTTCTTCGTTCTTATGACCGGACGGCCAAGAGGAACGCCTTAATCAGGAACATTCAATACTACAAAACAGTTATAGATCTATATCATATATCTCATATATAAATTTAGATCTAATCAAGGCATATTTTGCATACATCTCATGTATCATAATCATGCATGTTTTCAGATCTAAATTATCTCATAATAATCTAAAAAATTAGATTTAAATTGATCTAATCAAAATAAATTCTAATCTAGACAATTATGTAGAACTATTCTACAACTAGTCTAGACATGCATCAATCATATCTCATATGATATTTAAAAATTAAATAATTTTTATTTGCTGTTTATCAGATGTTATTATAACACTTATAATATCAAAAAATAGTAAATAAGAAGATCTAAAATATGATTTAATCAGATTAAATCAAAGACATGCAAAACTATTCTATAGAACTATTCTATTCTAGAACTAGTCATGCATATCTTCATGTTCTTAGATCCAAATCATTTAATTTTAATTTTTCTGATTTCAGATCTGATCACATCTCATGTGACATCTAAAATCACTTTATTTTCTAATTAAAATAAAATTAAAATCAGATCTAAACAATTTTAGAACCATGGCTCTGATACCAGTTGAAGGGAAATCCTGATTTCCCGGTCCAGGTTCGTTCAGATCTGATCAGATCAAGAGATATATTTCAAAAATTTTTCTCTTGATCTTAATCAGATCTTGATATGTTTCAGATCTGATTCTTATTATTTTAATAAATAAAATAAAATAAGATAAATTAAATCAAATTTAATTTACCTGATTTGGGTAATCCTATTACCCTGTAGATGATCCTGATTGCAGCGGAAGGTTCTGGATCTAGCCACGCAAGCGCCTGGCCTCTACCGGTATCCACTCGGGTTGGATCTGGAGATCCTCTTCTTCTCTATCACACCTCCAAAAATTAGATCTGGATCTGATCTGGAGGATCTTCAAAACTCTTTTGAAGATCTGCAGTCGTCCTTTTGCAGCAGCGCAGCCTTCTTGCTTTTGATCGCCTTTCCTTGATCTGAATCGCACCAACCTAAGTCCAAAACTCCTTTTGGACGTGGAGAGCAAGGGGAGAAGAGATTATGGCATGGAGAAGGAGGGGAGAGGCAGCCTTGGGGCGTGGGAAATCTAATTGAATTCACTTTAGAATTAGGGTTGGGCGCAGGGTCTTATTTATAGACCTCTTGTGATCCAACTCCTCTTCCTCTCAACCAATCACAACCCTTTGTGAAATCAGATCTAAATCTGATTGGTTGGAATAGAGACCCCTGGATTCCTCCTTAGAGGGTGCCTAAGACCAGTCAAACTGGATTCTTAGTAGAACTCTGATTGGAATCCAAAAGGGAGGTGGAGTCCTTGTCCAACAAGGACTCCTAGGCGCCTCCTACTTGGGCTCACGCCACCCTTGGCGTGCACCCTTCTCCTTGCCAGGTTCTGGCAGGGGGACAGGCCCCCACCAGCTCTCCAATAGGTGCATGACATGTGGTCAAAAGTCAAAGTGTCAATGGTCAACATTTGACCAGTCAAAGGTAGACTTTTGACCAAAGTCAAAGAACAAGAAATGGCAGGTGACCAAAAATGGCAGGTAATGTCTTATAAAATAAGACAACCTTTTCTAACTTGGACAACCTCCAGTCAGACCATATGAAGGCCTCTGATTGAGCACAAACTCCTTTGGCTCAGTCAGGACAACTTATTTATGATAGTAAAAGAAGAACGTTAGGTTCAATCGAGTGCTAGCACGATTTCCTTGAACCTAATTGAATCTCATTCAGATCAATTGAACTAGATCAGTTCAATTGATGATCACCAGATTCAAACCCTTATTTGTGTGACCCAGTTAGGTTCAGTTCTGTATGGTAATGGGATATGTCATGATCTCTATCATAGACATCATCGAAACTCCTTTCGATGGATCAGAACTCTTCTGATTCGAACAGCTAGAATGATCGATCATCTAAATCATTCTAATTGCTCCCAAAATCCACCAGTGACACCTAGCAGTATATGGTGGCAACCCATCAGAGCTGAATGCGAACCTCTTGGTGCAGCTACCTGTGTGATTCAGTTCTTCTATCTTGAGCCCCGATCAGATTAGGGTTAAGGTGAACTCGTCAAACCCTAGTCTCTGTCATATGATGTAATCATTCGATTCGAGTCCAATGTGAAAATCTAAATAGAAACTCTTTCTATTATTTCACTCTACCATGGCCATGGATTTCTGGACTTGATTCTCATGATTATCATAGGGCTACTCCTCTACCACCGAGGTAGATAGATTCCATCTTGATGCAATCCAGTTCCTACAATGAACATGCTATAGCCAACATACACCTCAGGGTTCCATATGGCTAGGAGACCGAGTAATGGTGTAGTCAAACTATAACACCCTCAAGGTGAACTGCCGATGCATCTCAGGTCAAAGAACCAGACACACTACTGCAGCATCGAGTCAGTCATTGACGAGAAGGTAGACTCCCTAATGACTACTCGAGGTGGTCACGCTCAGTGCCCTCGTTCTCTAACGAGTACCTGTACTCTCGCTCCGGTGTCTCCACACCGTAGACTCAAGACTCATCTACTAAAGAGAAGCGATCGTACACCAACCTTCCGGATCAATCACCATCCTCGTGATGATCCTATGGTCGGGAGCTATTTATGAGTTAATAATGATTATTCATGTCTTAAATTTTCAACTCTTGAAAATATGAATTATCATTACCATTAACTCAAAGGATGTATCACAAACACTAAATACACATGTGTGATAGAAAATAACCCATTTTATTAATTATAGTCAAAATTACAATTTTGCCCCTAGAAGTGTATTACAAGTGTCAGCCAATTCTGGCTTCCAGGGCACATATATCTGACACTTGATGCCTGGCACAACTTGTCATGAGGATCCTTGGGCATGGCACATGCTGGCGTATGTATTTCCTTCCTGGGCGTGTGGAGGGTGGTGGCTCCAAAGATGATGTTGACCAAGCTTGCTTCTTTATAGTGGTCTCTTTCCAAATAAGGCTCAATCCAAAATAAACCCAAGTATGGTCTTATAGATCCAAAACTAAATACATCAAAAGAACTAATTGATTAAGTCAAAAAGATTAGAATAAAATAACTGAAGTAGAGTTATTCTGATATGGATTCTTCAATCTAAATTAAATCTAAATTATATTGCTGACTTCTAGTGGCTCTGGTGTCTGCACCAATTCTCTCAGGATGGAGAGAACTTGATCCTATCGAGTGGGGGTCAATTCCACTCTGGTGATGCTCAAGCAAATCAGGATCAATACACTGTAGCTCTTCTCGAGTGATCCAGGTATCCTCGGACTCTGGTCGACCTCGCCATCTAACTAAGTTCCGCTGATAGCCTCGACTCCGGGTGGAGATGATTTGCTCATTCAAAATTCTCTCAATCTGATCATGCTTTGACATTTTGGCTGGTGGACATTCAGGAATAGGCTCTCTCTCAAAGGTTGGTTCAGGCTCAAATGGCTCACTAGGTATCCAAGTTGGCTTTTTATAGGCAACAACATCTATAACGTTAAAAGTTGAGCTAATCCCAAAATCAGAAGGTAAGTCCATAATATATGCATTTGGTTCGATCTTCTTTAGAATCTTAAATGGACCTGCTCCTCAAGCATGTAACTTCTTAATGGTTCCTGGTGGGAATCATTCAGGCCTCATTCGAACCATCACATAGTCTCCTTCCATAAACTCTTGGGCACGTCGATGAGAATCTACATTTTGTTTATAAATTTTATTACTAATACTAGTTTTTTTACTGATCTCTTTATGTAAACTCTTAACATGCCGTGCAAATGACTCTGCAGATTCAAAAATTCTAGCATGCATGGGTAGTGGGATAAGATCTATTGATTTTCTATGTTGATATCCATGAACTACTTCAAAAGGACTCATACCAATGGACCTATTAATAGAGCTATTATATGCAAATTCAGCTCGGGGCAATAAAAGATCCTAGTTATCCATATGTTTTTCAATCAAGCAATGCAATAAATTATTAAGACTCCTATTGACCACTTCAGTCTGACTATCTGTTTGTGGGTGAAAGGCAGAAAAAAATTTCAATTTTGTGCCTAGAAAGTGCCATAGGATTTTCCAAAAGTAGCTCATGAATCTAACATCCCTATCAAACACAGTGGTTTTGGATAATTAATACAATTTAACAATCTCATCAAAGTATATTCTTGCAACTTTCGAAGCATCCAACATTTTGCAAGAAGGCAAAAAATGGGCCATTTTTGAAAACCTATCTATAACCACTAGAACTAAATCATTCTTCCTAACTGTCTTAGGTAAACCTAGAACAAAATCCATGCTAACATCTTGCCAAGGACAGTCTAGTACAAATAAGGGTGTATATAGGCCTGTGTTCTATTTTTTTTGCTTGGCCACGGTACACATTCTACATTGGGCAAAAATTCGAGCGACATCTCTTTTCAGGCTTGGCCAAAACAACTAAACTTCTACCAACTCTATGATTTTATTCCTACTAAAGTGTCCAGCTAATCCTCCAGCATATAGTTCCCAAACTAGAAAATCTCTTAAAGATGTACGAGGAACATATAGCCTAGCTCCTCTAAACAAGTAACCATCCTAAAGGGTATATTCACTGTATTCTATAGATGGTTCTTTTCATAAAATGGTAAGTATGCTACAAAAAATCTGGACACTCCTCATAATCTTCTTTAATCTTATCAAAATCAACAACCTGTACACTAATGGTGGATAATAAAGTATAACAACGACTTAGGGCATCAACAGTACGATTCTCTACACCCGCACGGTGTTTCAAAATAATAGTATAGGCTTGCAAAAACTCAATCCATCTACCTTGTCTATGATTCAGTTTCTTTTGAAAATTCAGGAATCGGAGGGCTTCATGATTTTAGTATAAAATAAATTCTTACGGTAGTAGGTAATGTCTCCAGTATCTTAGGGCTTGGACTACCACATAAAACTTCTTGTCATAGGTAGAATACTTTAGTTTAGAATCATTATGTTTCTTGCTAAAATATGCTACTAGATGACCTTCTTGACTAAGGATACCACCAATCCCAACTCTTGATGCATCACATGCTACTTCAAAAATCATAGAAAAATCGGGTAAACGTAGGACTAGGGCGTGGGTCATTTTGTCCTTAATATTTAGGAAGGCTTTATTGGCTACTTTAGTCCATTCAAAATCTCCCTTTCTGATACATTCAGTGATGAGAGCAGCTATGGTGCTAAATCCTTTTATGAACCTGCAATAAAATATTGCTAATCCATGAGAACTTTGCACGTCATGCGCACTCTTGGATACCAGCCACTCAACTATTACTTTGATCTTTTCAGTGTCGATAGACACACCATCGGGGGTAACAATAAAACCTAAGAAGTTCACACAGTCCATCATGAAAGCACATTTCTTAGAATTAGCATATAGACTTTCTATTCTAAGGACTTGGTAGACTTTTTAGAGATGATCTAGATGGTCTTCCCTAGTTCGACTATAGATCAAAATTTCATAAAAGTACATGACTATAAATACTTCTATAAATGGTCATAGTACTTGGGGGTCATCAATCTCATGAAAGTACTAGGGGAATTAGATAACCCAAATGGCATCACCATCCACTCATATAAACCATCTTTCATCTTAAAAGTAGTTATCCACTCATCTTCCAGTCTAATCCTTACTTGATGGTAACCACTCTTAAGATCAATCTTAGAGAAAATAGTGGCTTCGACCATCATATCTAGCATGTCATCTAACCTAGAAATGAGACAATGGTACTTAATGGTGATCTTATTAATGGTATGACTATTTATGCACATCCTCCATATTCCATCCTTTTTTGAAGTCAATAGTGCAGGATTGCACAAGGACTTAAACTATCTCTCACGAATCCTTTTTCCATCGCTCTCCAACTTACCTTTGTCGCTTAGCATGCTCAGTGGGGTTCAACCTATAATGAGGCAAATTAGGTAGGGTAGATGCAGGTACCAAATCAATGGCATGCTGAATGTTTCTCATGGATGGTAAGTAATCTGAGAGATCCTCAGAAAAAACATCATGAAATTCACTTAGAATGCTAACTACTTTCTTAGGATGATCTATCTTCGGGTCCTCACAAACTTCTCTCACAGCAATCATCCAAACTGGTGATCCTTTACTCATGGTCATCTCCAATTCCTTAAAACCTATCAGATTGAGGCTTTTCTTTTTGATGTTTTCTTTTGGTCCTTCGCCTATCTTTCTATTGGTAGCCTTAGGTGGGGAAGGATTGATCGTGATCTTCTTACCCTTATGAGTGAAACTACAGGAGTTAGTTCGGCCATAAATCATAACATCATTGTCAGCCAAGGCCGACCTAATATGATACTTCCGACTTCCATGGGTAAGACATCACACCAAACATGATCTTGATAAGAATAGAGCTGGATGGAAACACGGCATCTAAGTTTGATGGAAATAGAGAAAAAATCTATCCAAGATATACGATATGGGCTGGGATGATCTACAGGAGCTAATCCTAATCGCTTAACCGTATCGGTGGAGAAGGCGTTGATATAGCTACCACTATCAATGATCACCTTACAAATTTTATCGCTAAATTTTATAAAGATATAGAAAATAGAGGTCCTACGCTAGTCTTCACTCTCCTTAGTCTGTGCTAGAACATACCTAATGACTTCAAACCTAAGGTCTGACTTTGGTACAACAAAACTTAGGATTTCCTTAATACTCTTAAACTGCTTGGCTAAGTCTAGATCAGCTTCATAAACTTCCTCAATATTTTCTAGAGTTTTCTCTTCTAATTCTTCCATAAATAACAATCGATTGGAACATTATGTAGTAAAATGACCGTAACCATGGCACTTGAAGCAGTGGGATTGAGAACTACTTTTCTTAGATGACTCTCCTATAACTCTTTTTTCTTTATCTTCTTTTCTCATAATAGAATTTGTAGGTGGAGGTCCATTACTAGGAGTCTGGATAGTATTTGGTCTCGATCCAGAAGGGGTTACTCAGCTAGGTTCAAGATGACGGATGGTCGAATACCTAGAAAATCTCTCAAAGTCTAGGGCAAGTTGATAAGCTTATTCTAACATGATAATCTCTCACAAAAAGAGCTCACGCTGGATATCTTCTCGTAATCCAGCTCTAAATCTAGATAAGGTAACAACCCTATCTTCAGTTACTCCACATCTCATGAGGTATTCATCAAATCTTATGATGTACTCTATGACTGTTCTATTTTCTTGAGTAAGTCTCTGCCACTGATCTAAAAATCTTTGTTGGTAGGAGGTGGGGAGGTAGTTTTTTTTGAGTTTCTCCTTCATTTCATCCTAGGTTTCTATTGAATTTTGTCTTCTCTGATTGAGAAGATGTTCAACACTTTTCCAATAAAGTCGAATTTGCCTAACCAACTTCATCCTAGCAAACCTAACTCTTCTTGCTTCAGATATTTCATACCATCTAAAATAGTGGTTCATGCTCGATTCTCAATCTAGGTACTCTCTCGGATCTAGACAACCATCAAAACTTAGGGCTATGATCTTCACATTCCTAAGGACATGCTCATCCTGATTGAATAGGTTATGATGGTGGCGTGCTGCTATAGGTCAATCTAGGTTGAGGTTCCTTCCTCTCTATCCTATAGGTAGTTGGAAAGACTCAGGTTCAAATTATTTTTGCCTAGCTTCTTCTAGTACTGTTATTCTTTCACTCATGATTTTCATAAAATCTTTCATATCATCAAACTTCTCAGCTAGGGCATTAATGATGGCTGCTGTATTAAGATCCATATTGGTACTGGATGGAAAAGTAGGATGCTGGTACTGGGTACCTGATCTAGTGGTCATGCAAATCTAGGATGCAGGAATAAGATGCAGTAAGAAAGAAAAAAAATGCTGAAAAGTAAATTACAAAATTTAAATTATGAAAATTTAACTTGCAAAAATTTTAAATTATAAAATTTAAACTAAAACCCTAACCAATCCAACTCTAATACCAAATTGATGTGGGATAGCCTAAAAAAAAAAAGAAAAAACCAAGCTTTCTTTCATTCATCAATAATAAATTACGTCCGACTGTGGCACATTATTTCCATGACAGACAGTATAGTTGCCTATACTCTGCTCAGGAGGCATGACTAATTGACATGGAACCAAAACACGATCAGTCTAAATGATGCTGATGAATGCCATTTTAGAGATCAGTAAATAACTAGTAATAATAAAGTAAATAGATAGATACTAGAAATTAAACATGCTCATAAATAATTATAAAAAGAAAAATATAAATAAAATGAAGGATGGCAAGAAATTAAGCTCGTAAGAAAATTTAAAAAAGATAAGAAGAATCTGGATCATGGTAGTTAAGAAACTACCCTGATTAGGGCTCTTAATCTTTTAACCAAGCAAATCTATCAATAAAGAACTGGGTCTTTACCAACATCGGATCTAAAAAAAGTAAGTAAAAATCAAAGATCAGTTGAGAAAGAACGAAGGTCCTTGTCGACATTTGATCTGTAGAATAATAGATCACTCTTTCTCTCTCTACATGATAGATAAAAATTTTGGAGGAGACAGATCATCTTTTAGTGGAATAGGCTTATATAGGTAGATGGTGAAGACGAATCGGGATCGTAGGAACACTGAATCTCAAGAAAATGAAGATTTAAGAGATAGAAAAATGTGGGCCTCACACCCTCTCCTTGTGGAGCGATTTTGGATCTCACACTCTCTTTCTCTCGAAGCGACCAACATAAGTGTTTGTGAAAATTATAAAGTGATTCATTCATTCATTATCTCATTCATGAAAGATACATTGGTTTATATAGGACCCTAGGGGTCTATTTCTTTAGGAATCCTATTTTCTTTACAAGAAAAAAATCAACCCTTCCAAAAAAAAGGAAAATATTATGTATAGTTTTCAAATATAATAATATATCATATCTATCTTTTATGAAACCATAGAAAAAAAATTAGTCTTTTAACAAAATAAGTAAGAAATCAAGAACTCTTAAGGAATCCTCGGGAAGAAAGAGAACTCCATGTAGTTACTTGACGCCTGGCACAACTTGGCATGAGGATCCTTGGGCATGGCACATGCTGGCATGTGCATTTCCTCCCTGGGCGTGTGGAGGGTGGTGGCTCCAAAGATGACGTGGACCAAGCTTGCTTCTTTATGATGGTCTCTTTCCAAATAAGCCTCAATCCAAAATAACCCAAGAATGGTCCTATAGATCCAAAACTAAATGCATCAAAAGAACTAATTGATTAAATCAAAAGGACTAAAACAAAATAATTGAAATAGAGTTATTCTGATATGGCTTCTTTAATCCAAATTAAATCTAAATTATGTTACCGACATCTGGTGGCTCTAGTATCCACACCAAATAGGGGCGTAGGTGGAAAGATGGAGACCTATAAAGCCCATCTAGTTGCCAAGGGGTACCGTTAATGTTATGGTATTGACTATGATAGGACATTCTTTCCTATGGCAATGCTCAAGTTCATTCGGATCATGCTTGCTATTGCTGCCCATCTAGACTATGAGATCTAGCAGATGGATGTGAAGATAATTTTTCTAAATGGAGAGCTGATCGAAGATATGTATATGATACAACATGAAGGTTTCACATCCATAGATGAGTCCAAGGTGTGCAAGCTTTAGAGATTCATTTATGGATTGAAGTAGGCATCTCGGAGTTGGAACATTTATTTTGATAAAGTGATCAAAACATATGGCTTCGTTAAGAACGAAGAAGAATCCTATATTTACAAATGATTAAATGGTCCAACAGTGGTATTCCTTATTTTATACGTGGATGACATTCTCTTAATTGGGAATGATATCCCCGTACTATAAGAAATAAAAGTCTAATTATCATCATAGTTCTCTATGAAGGACTTGAGTGAAGCATCCTACATCCTAGGGATGAAGATCTATAGCGATAGATCTAAAAGGATGCTTGGTATATCTCAGTCCACGTATATAGAAACTATGCTGAAGAGATTCAGCATGGATAATTCCAAAAAGGGCTATCTCTCGATAGGCCAAAAAATTTCTCTCTCTAAGAAGGATTGTCCGATAACTCCTGAAGAGAGAGAGCATATGAGTAAAATCCTATATGCTTCAGTAGTAGGATCTATTATGTATGCAATGACATGTACGAGATCAGACGTGGCATACTCACTAGGAGTTGTGAGTAGATACCAGTCTAATCCTAGAGAAAATCACTAGAAGGTCATTAAAACTATCCTTAACTATTTGAGAAATACTAAGAACCAATGGTTGGTTTATGGTGAGTCAGACCTGAAGCTTGTGGGGTTTACAGACTTCAGCTATCAATCTGACCATGATGATAGTAAAAATATATTAGGATATATTTTTACTCTAAATGATGGATCCATCTGCTAGAAAAGTTCCAAGCAGCATATAGTGGCTAACTCTGTTTGTGAAGCAGAGTACATGGCAGCATCAGATGCAGCAAAGAAAGCTGTGTGGTTGAGGAAGTTCATCACCGAGCTCGAAGTAGCATCCTCCATTGATGGTCCAATCCTGCTCTACTGCGATAGCACTGGCGCCATAGCTCAAGCAAAAAAACCGAAGGCTCACCAGTGGACAAAGCATATTCTACACCGCTTTCTTTGGTCCATGAAATCATTGCTCATGATAACATTGATCTTCAAAAGATTGATGAAAAGAAGAACCTAGCCGATCCCTTCACGAAAGTCTTGAAAATCGAGGAGTTCGATAACCATAAGTCAAAGATGGGTATTAGATACTCTGTCGAGTGGCTTTAGGATAAGTGGGAGTTGTTAGAAATTATGTCCCAAAGTCAATCGTCAGCTTATTGATGGTTAAGCTATTTTATAATTATAATTAATTTATTAATTAATAAAAATATTTTGGCATCTTTTTCATCATAAGTTTACATCTTCTAATGAACTCCATTATTGTGATGAAGTTCTTAGGACTGTTTAGTTTCGCTAAAAAGAGAATTTATCAATTAGTCCTTTAATTTGTTCATAATCAAATGATAGGCTGTTAATTAGGACAACAGCATCTATCGAGCATAGGTCGCTATATGCCATATAGGTTGGTTATCCTCTTAACCAAGGAGTATGGAGACACTGATATGGAACACAGGTGAGATGTATGGATATATCGTCATTGAATGTGATCAACTCCAGAGCATTCTACTATCGAGAATATCTTTGATGGGATATAGATATAAGTATCCCTTAGAACTGAGATCACCTCAATGACTTGCAAACAACTCACCATGCTTTGTTATCGGACTAACTGAATTTCTATTTCAACAATGGAAGTCTTCTGGGCACAGTTAAGTATTTGCAAAGTTGGAGTGTGATCAAGATGGAATTGACCACTCTAAGAGTTGGAGAAGAATGTATCACTGTATTTCAATATAGCAAAACCTTGGCCAGGATAATCCATCAGATGGATTTGATATTTTGAAATACAATATGGACAACCTGATCTGAGTTAACAGTGGAACACTGAGGTGTTCTACGAGCATTATGGTCAGGGGGATGAATAATATGGAAACTATATCCGCATGGGTTCTAAGGATGGTATTCTATACCTTCGATCTATCCGACCGTCGGGTATCATTGCTAGATGGTCACTTCGATTGGTATAAAAATTTATTTCTATGCTATTGACTTAGGTTCAGACCTATAAGATCATACACATTAGAGCTTACGATTTGATCAGATGGTTGATCAAGGATTAAGAATCATTCTATGGTTAAATAATCAATACGATTGGTGTTTAACCTAGTGCAAGTATTGTAGGAGGATCGATTAGCAATTAGATTGCTAATTAGCTTAATTTTATTAAGCCAATAGGTTGAGATTATGTCTAATTAAATATAATTTAATTAGATTTGATTTGGGCTTGATTGGATCAAGTCCAATTGGTTTATTGGATAAGCCAAGTGCAAGGAAGAACTAGTCCTAGTCTAACTAAGACTCGGATTAACCAAATTTTCTAATTTTGATTAGAAAATAAATTAAAATTAAAATTAATTTAATTATATCCTTAAATGGATTAGGGTCTTATTTAATTAAATTAGTTTAATCTTGATTTTATTTGGTTAAAATATCTTGTTTGACTAAGTCAAAACAGGAATCTTAGTGTGACTAGGACTCCCTATCACTTGCGCCACTTACTCCTCACGCCCCATGCCCTTTTTGTTTTGTTTCTTCTATGAAAATTCTCTACACCCATGGCTTCTCACACTCTCTTTCTCTTCTTCTTTTCTCATAAGGTAATTTATTGGAAGACTAAGTCAAAAGAGGAGTTAGTTTTGCTTAGGATTCTACGAGATAGAACCCTTGTTGACCAAAACACCTTCCCTTGAGTGCTGCCTCATCTTTTAATTAATTCTTCTCTTATTTTATGAAAATAATCTTCTTTTTTATGCACTCTCTCTAACTAGTCCATGTCAATAATTATGGAGGAGGCGCCCAAGAGTTGGGCGCCCCAATAACTTCCCATGTTTGGATATTCCTAGTCTAGGATTTTGATCTAACTTAGACCCTTCCTTTTCTTTATTTATTGAATGAATTTTATTCTAATTTGTTTTTGAAACATAGAGATTTGGGAGAGGTTTGGGGTGTGTAAAAATAAAAGGAAGAGGATTCTTGGGCATGGGGGTTCCATAGGCACCAAACTAGGTGTCTAGGTGAGAGAAAAGAAAAGAAGAAGAGAGTCTTCTTCTAGGATTATTTTATTTTCAATCTCTCCTCCCTTTTATGAGTTTTTTCTGAGAGAGTTTTAGATCAGTAAACTCTCATCTTCTTTTTTATATTTTGGAGAGTCCAAATTTTGAAAAAAAGAGCATCAGATCGACCATCGAAGAAGGATTCGCATAGTACTAGCTTGATGTGCTGATTTTCTGCATCGGACTTCAGATCAGAGATCGTAGGCTTGTGTGGATGACTCCTAGATGCCGGATGCATGTACAGCTTATGACTTCATCCTCAAGCCTAGAATAGTAGGTTAGAATATCTAACTTGCTCAGGTAATAGATCTGATGTATTAACTTCATACCTACATTTGATGTAGTATAGATCTAGGTTGATTTGATCAACCTTTTACTTTCTTATTTAATTTTAATTCTTGATTTAATATTATATCTTGATCATGTAATAGATCTAAGATCTAGGTGTTGATATATTTATTTAAATAAATATTTAATTTATTTAAATTTTTTGCTGTAAGATCTTGAAAAAGTTTTCAAGATCTACCTGTAAAACCTAGATCTAGTTCCTTCAATTGGTATCAGAGCCAGATTGTTATTATTATATGATTTTTATGCATATTTAGATTATTTTTAAAATTAAATTTAATTTATAATCTAATTATTAAATCTAAAATTAAAAAAATTTAAATCTCACGAACTGCTATAAGGTTGTCCTGCTGTAAGGTTTACCCTTTATAGTGAAAAAATTATCCTAGTTTGTGATGATCTGACTCTAATTATAAATTTATTAGATTTGATCTAATTTTATTTATGATTTAATAGATTTAAAAAAGTTTTAGATTTAAAATTAAAATATTTTAGATTGCACGGACTGCCATAAGGTTGTCCTACTGCAAGATTTATCCCTTACAGTGAATAGATTGTCCTAATACGTGCTGATCAAAAATATTGATCTTAAAATTTTAAATTAGATCTAAAAAATTTTATAATCTAATTAAAAATATTTTAATCTAATTTTAATCTTCATAAATATACTAGATTTGATCTAGAAAGATTTATGATTCATTATTATTGAAACTATTTCAATTACATGAACCTGTTTAGATTAGATCTAAAGTAGATTCATGTTTATGTTACTTACATATTGATTATGAATCAAACATGCGATTTGGCTGATAAAACCATGTTGTAGAAATATTTTACAAATATGAAAACTACTTTTGAAAAGCCAAATCCCAACCCTCAGTCCAAAACATAACTAAGAATTAAGAAGTTGTTTGATTAGGTTCTAGGATTGTAAATTGAAGATCCTACGACACGAATTATAACACATTGGGTTAATGGGTTAGTGGGGATTAGGTTCATTAATTGGGTTAGACCTAGAATAAGATTAAAGAATAGTTTTAATTAGAGAATTGACTAAATCTAATCAATTATTGTCTTAGATAAGATCAAGGATTCTTTAGATGAATTGTAATAGTTGTAGTTGGTCAAGTCTATGTCTTTAACAACACCCAAGATGAACTTGATTCTTAGCTATGCGGTCTAGCATAAACTGTTAGGTTGATCTAATTGAAACTAATTAAACCAGTTGGTGTCTAAGATAAGCTAGACCAATGGTTTTTAATTGGCAGCCCACTTACCTGACCATTTCTGATGGTGTCTAAGGCAAGCCTGATAGACCCTTCCACTGATCGAACTTACCTGACCTCTTGATAAGATTATATTTTGATCAGATCGCTTAACTATTTGAGCTGACCCATGTCAGCTAGGTAAATCAGTTTGACTGATTTAGGTGCTCCTAGACTAGCCTATTAATGGTCTCCCTTAAGCTGACTTGGTGAAGTTAGTGGGAGGATCATGATAAGCTGGTTAATCTGACCTACACGCTTCTATAAATTAAATCTTTTAAAATTATTAAATTCCTAAAATAAAATAGTTATATGATAACTGGATCATAGCCTCCTATTAAAGTGGATGATAATGGGCCCATCAGTTGGATAATCATTGGAGGCCCAAAGGCCTGGTGCTAATCGATTGATGAAATTATCATTCATTATATGATCTCTTGGATACATCTTTCTAAATGGTGGTCAGGTGGGCCAACCAAAGTTGGGCCTGATTATTCATTAGTTGGATGGGCTAAGTATGGTCATGTTAATGGTTGGACCTAACTGGACCCTTTTCTGAGAAAGCCAAAGCTAACTGATCAGGGCCTGAGGCAAAATTTAATTATTGAAGATTGTTTGGAGAAATAATTGGTTATGAACCCACCCTTAGATGTACATGGATGGGCCAACCAAAGTTGGGTTAATGTACGATCTATATGGATTCTCGTATCCATTAAACAATTAGGATAATTCCTTAAATTGGAGGTAGAAGCTACTAATTCGAATAAAATAGTGGGAGAAACCTTTTAAGTAAAGTCTAAATCTTTAGGTTTAATAAATCAATTACTAATAAGATTTTGGTTTTCCTTTGTACAGACATGGCCACTTTCCTATCGCTCCGATTGTTGTTGGACAATGATAAGTTGGTGGCATCCAACTTCGGTAGCTAGTACCGAAAGTTGAAGATTGTTCTGAAGCATGAATGGATCCTATATGTGCTGACGGATCCTACACCTAAGGAGCCAGCTGCCAATGCGCGTGAAATAGTCAGAGACACTTATCAGAAGTGGTTCAATAATCGAACCATGGTGTACTGCATTATGCTGGCTGTAATGAGCGATGAGTTCAGTCGTAGGTTTAAGATAGCTCAGCCAAATGAAATGCTCCAAGTATTGAAGGATTCTTTTTGCACACCCGATGACGTTGAGAGGCACAAGACTAGTTGTGCTATATTCAATGACAGAATGCGGGATGGAGCCTCTGTCACTGATCATGTACTGTATATGATTGAGTTGATAGAGCACTTGAGCAAACTCGACATTCCCTTGCATGAACAACTTGGGATAGATGCAATACTAAACTTGCTGCCAAAGTCCTATCTTCCTTTCCTTACTCATTACAGAATGACAAAGCCTGAAGTAACTACCATGGCTTGCTGGGGTTACTTCAAAACATTGAGAAGGATCACCAGCTCCATAAAGAGTCAGCGAACTTAGTGGGAGGTTCATCTTCTGGTTCTTGAACCTTTAGGAAAGAGAAGAAGAATAAGAAAAAGAAAATAAAGAAGGTGCAAGTTCAGGCTGGGATATTAGTGCAGGGCCAGACCAGGAAGATCAAGCCCGATAAGAGTCAAGCTGAATGCTTCTTTTGCAAAAAGTGGGGGCACCGGAAGAGGAACTATCCTCAGTACATTGCCTTCCTGGATTCGAACAGGTAGAGAAAAAAGCAAGTTATTGCTGGGCAAGGTATTTATATGATAACTCCTTATAATTTCTCTATTTATGATATTACTAACTAGGTATTAGTTACTGGTAGCCCTTACCATATTTGTAATTCATTGCAGGGATTGCAGATCAGTAGAAGATTCGAGGAAGGCCAGAAATTCCTAAATGTTGGAGATGGAAGACCAGTTCTAGTTCTAGCTTTAGAAATTTTGAAACTTGTATTTGAATCTCATACCTTTGTTCTTAGTGATTGTCATTTTTATCCTAATTTCCTTTTAAATATAATTTCTATAGATCTTTTGGCCATGAACAATTATGAAATTTCAATAAAGAAATGAGTTTATAATGTCATTGTGAATGGTGTTACTATTTTTTATGGATAATTGAATAATGGTGTATATATGTTATCACAACTTGTTAATGTAGTCTATTCTACTGGCAAGCATCCTAGATTAGATAGTGCATCAGATATGTACTTATGGCACTATAGGCTAGGTCATATAAATAAGAATAGGATAAATAGGTTGACTCAAAAGAAAATCCTCGAAGTCAATGATTGTGAATCACTTCCAATCTATGAGTCCTATCTTCTTAGTAAAATGACCAAATCATCTTTTACTGGAAAGGTGAGAGAGCCAATGAGCTCTTAGATCTAGTACATACTGATGTATATGGACAAATAAGCACAAGAGCTATAGGTGGATATGTCTACTTCATCACTTTTACAGATGATCTATCCAGATATGGATATATCTATCTGATGAAACATAAGTCAGATTTTTTTGAAATGTTCAAATGATTTTGAAGTGAAGTAGACAAATAAACTGGGAAGAGTATTAAAATTCTACAGTCTGATCGAGAAGGAGAATATCTTTCTGGTGAGTTTCTCACATATCTAGGAGAATGAAATTCTCTCCCAATGAACTTCTCCTGAAATACCACAGCATAATAGTGTGTCTAAAAGGAGGAATAGAACTTTGTTAGACATGATCTAATCCATGATAAAATTTGCCAGCTTGTCGATATTCTTCTGGGGATATGCACTCGAATTGGCTTGTTATCTGTTAAATAGGATTCCAAGTAAGTCTATGGTTAAAACATAATATGAGATATGGATAGGGCGTAAACCAGCACTTTCATACCTTAGGGTTTAGGGGTCCCCAGCTTATATCAAATGGTTAGTTACAAACAAACTTAGACCCAAGTCTGGCAAGTGTACATTCATAAGGTACCCCAAAGAGATCAAAGGATACTATTTCTATCATGCTGATGAACAAAAGGTGTTCGTCAGCCTTAGGGCAATCTTTTTGGAAAAAATGTTTCTTGATGAAGAAACTGTTGCCTCTAAGGTTGAACTTGATGAAGTTCAATAGGTAGGAAGTCCGACATATAATATTGAACCTAAGTCAGATTTGATCAGATCAGATCCGAAGCCTAGTGAACCCACACCATTAAGACGATCTGGTAGAGTACGGTGCCATCTAAATAAATACTTGGATTCTTGGTCCGGGATCGTGATCCCATCGAACTCGATGAGAACGATGAGGATCCGATCACTTATATGGATGCGATACAAAGATCTGAATCTAAGAAATGGCTAAAAGCCATGAGATCCAAAATGAATTTGATGAAGGTCAATGATGTATGGACATTAGTTGACACACATGAAGGGGTTAAACCCATTGGGTGTAAATGGATCTTCAAAAAAAAGAGGGGTGCAGATGGAAAGGTGGAGACTTATAAAATTTATCTAGTTACCAAGGAGTATCGTCAACGTTATGATATTGACTATGACGAGACGTTCTTTTCTATAGCAATGCTCAAGTCCATTCGGATCATGCTTTACGTTGCTATCCATCTGGACTATGAGATCTAGCAGATGGATGTAAAGATAGCTTTTCTAAATGGAGAGCTAATCGAAGAGGTGTATATGATACAACCTGAAGTGTTCACATCCATAGATGAGTCCAAGGTGTGTAAGCTTTAGAGATCCATTTATGCATTGAAGCAGGCATCACGAAGTTGGAACATGCATTTTGATAAAGTGATCAAAATGTATGGCTTCGTTAAGAATGGAAAAGAATCTTGCATTTACAAATGGGCAAATGGTCCAGCAGTGGTATTCCCTATTTTGTATGTAAATGATATTCTCTTAATCGAAAATGATATCCCCGCACTACAAAGAATAAAAGTTTGGCTGTCATCATAGTTCTCCATGAAGGACTTGGGTGATGTATCTTATATCCTAGGAATGAAGATCTATAAGAATAGATCTAAAAAGATGCTTATGTTAGATATATGTGCCCTAGAAGCCAGAATTAGCTGACACTTGTAATACACTTCTAGGAGCAAAATTATAATTTTGACTATTATAAATAAAATGGGTTATTTTCTATCATATATGTGTATTTAGTGTCTGTGATACATCATTTAAGTTAATGGTAATGATAATTCATATTTTCAAGAGTTGAAAATTTAAGACATGAATAATCATTATTAACTCATAAAATGCTCCCGACCATAGGATCATCACTAGGATGGTGATTGATCCAGAAGGTTGGTGTACAATCACTTCTCTTTAATAGATGAGTCTTGAGTCTACGGTGTGGAGACATCGGAGTGAGAGTATAGGTACTCGTTAGAGAACGAGGGCACTGAGCATGACCACCTTAAGTAGTCATTAGGAAGTCTACCTTCTCATCAATGACTGACTCGATGCTACAGTGGTGTGTCTGGTTCTTTGACCTGAGATGCATCGGTAGTTCACCTTGAGGGTGTTATAGTTTGACTACACCATTACTCGGTCTCCTAGCCACACGAAACCCTGAGGTGTATGTTGGCTATAGCATGTTCATTGTAGGAACTAGATTGCATCAAGATGGAATCTATCTACCTCGGTGGTAGAGGAGCAGCCCTATGATGATCATGAGAATCAAGTCTAGAAGCCCATGGCCATGGCAGAGTGAAATAATAGAAAGAGTTTCTATTTAGGTTTTCATAATGGACTTGAATCGAATGATTACATCATATGATAGAAACTAGGGTTTGACGAGTTCACCTTAACCCTAATCTGATCGGAGCTCAAGATAGAAGAACTTAATCACATAGGTAGCTGCACCAAGAGGTTTGCATTCAGTTCTGATGGGTTGCCACCATATACTGCTAGGTGTCATTGGTGGATTTTGGAAGCAATTAGAATGATTTTGATGATCGATCATTCTAGTTGTTCGAATCAGAAGAGTTCTGGTCCATCGAAAGGAGTTTTGATGATATTGATGATAGAGATCATGACATATCTCATTACCATAGAGAACTGAACCTAACTGGATCACACAAATATGGGTTTGAATCTGGTGATCATCAATTGAACTGATCCAGTTCAATTGATCTGAATGAGATTCAATTAGGTTCAAAGAAATCGTGCTAGCACTCGATTGAACCTAACGTTCTTCTTTTACTATCATAAATAGTTGTCCTGATGAGCCAAAGGAGTTTGTGCTCATTTAGAGGCCTTCACTTAGTCTGACTGGAGACTGTCCAGGTCAGAAAAGGATTGTCTTATTTTGTAAGACAATACCTACCATTTTTTGGTCACCTATCATTTCTCATCCTTTGACTTTGGTCAAAAGATGATCTTTGACTGGTCAAATGTTGAATATTGATTCTTTGACTTTTGTCTACATGTCATGCATCTATTGGAGAGCTGGTGGGGGCCTGTCCCTCTGCTAGAACCTGGTAAGGAGGAGGGCGCACGCCAAACCCTCCACCCTTGGCGTGCGCCCAAGTTGGAGGCGCCCAGGAGTCCCTGTTGTACAGGGACTCCATCTCCATTTTGGATTCCAATTAGACTTCTCCTAAGAATCAAGTTTGACTTGTCTTAGTCACCATCTAAGAAGGAATCTAGGGGACTCTATTTCCATCAATCAGATTTAGATTTGATTTCACAAAGGGTTGTGATTGGTTGGGAAGAAGAGGAGTTGGATCACGCATAGTCAATAAATAAGACCCTGCGCCCAACTCAAGGAGTATCTGAAATTAGTAGAGATTCCCACACCCCAAGGCTGCCTCCCTCCTCCTTCTCTATGCCAAAAACATCTTCTCCCTCTCCTCTCCACACCCAAAGTGGTTTGGGTTTTTGGTTGGTGCAATCCAGATGAGAGAAAGGCGATAGAAAGCTAGAAGGCTGCGCTGCTGCAATGGACAACTACTGATCTTTGAAAGGTGTTTCGAAGATCCTCCAAATCAGATCCAGATCTAATTTTTGAAGACGTGATAGAGAAGAAGCGAATCTCTAGATCCAATCTGAGTGGATATCGGTAGAGGCCAGGCGCTTGCATGGCTAGATCCAGAACCTTCCACTCCTTACAGGATCATTAATGGATAATAGGATTATCCAACATCAAGATAAATTTAGTTTAATTTAATTTATTTAGATTTTATTTTTATTATTAGAATAATAAAAATTAGATCTAAAATATTTTAAATTTGATTAGGATCAAAGAAAAAAAAATTTGAAATATATCTCTTGATCCGATCAGATCTGACCGAACCTGGTCCGAAAAATCAAGATTTCCCTTCAACTGGTATCAGAGCTAAGGTTCTAAAGTATTTAGATCTAATTTTAAATTTGTTCTAATTAAAAAATAATTGATTTTAGATGTTACATGAGATGTGATCAGATCTAAAATTAGAAAAAATTAAAATTAAATGATTTGGATCTAAGATTAGAAAATATGCATGACTAGTTCTAAAATAGAATAGTTCTATAGAATAGTCTTGCATGTTTACGATTTAATCTGATTAAATCATATTTTAGATCTATTTATTTACTATTTTTTGATATTATAATTATTATAATAATATCTAAAAAATAGTAAATAAAAATTATTTAATTTTAAACATCATATGAGATATGATTAATGCATGTCTAGACTAGTTGTAGAATAGTTCTACATAGTTGTCTAGATTAGAGTTTATTTTGATAAGATCAATTTAAATCTAATTTTTTAGATTATTATGAGATAATTTAGATCTAAAAATATGCATGATTCGATACATGAGATGTATGCAAAATATGCCATGATTAGATCTAATTTGTATATGAGATATATGATATAGATCTAAAACTGTTTTGTAGTATTGCATGTTCCTGATTAAGGCATTCCTCTTGGCCATCCGATCATAAGAATGAAGAAGGGTTTAAAGGCCCTCTCCTTCCATCCGATGGGGTGTTCTTATGATGTGTAGGGATGCTGCGCATTCGTCCTTAATCAAAAATCCAAAACTTACTTTCTGCAAAATCCTTAGATCCTGAAACCCTAGGATTTATTGTGCATATTTTGTTTATGAACCCTAAACTTAATTAAGAATTAAGATTATGGAATATTAAATTAGATCTAAAATTGAAGAATTTCATATCTAAGACATATTCATAATACTAGGGTTCGGGCTTGGGTAGCTCAATTAGGTCTAAGCGGTTGATCAAATCGAATCAAGAGTTGGTTAGATGGGATCAACAATGCTTAAATTGACCAGCCTAATAGGATTAAGTCTGGGTCAAGATCGAATCATATTAAGATGTGACTCGATCAAGCAAGACCTAATTTAGGCTCCACGAGGTTAGAGTCCTGGATTGTAGGCTAACCCAATTGGTTCTGACTTCAATAATTTGGTGTCTAAGGTAAGTTTGGCAGATACGATCGACTGGTTTTTAATTGGGAAGCTACTCGACCTGAATGCATTCTTGTACGAGTTAATGGCATATCCCTTCCACCGGTCTCACTTACCTGGCCATATCTGTTGATCCAGTTCTGATTTGAGGTGGCTAACAATAATCGAGCCAACTAACCCATGCCACTAGGTTAGTCATAATTGTTATGACTATGACAAGTCTAAGTTTAATGAGACCTAAATCAATTCTTCCTAAGAAAAGATTAAGTCTGAAGGTCTTCCACCATTGTAGATGTGCGGGCCCTTTTTGGGGTTGATTGTTCTCGACTTGGATACAGTGGCTTCAGTTGCACCGAAAAGATGCAACCATGTCTATTAGGCATTGGATGCTATGGGCTTGGAGGATGAGTTTGGGCTCAATATTCTAGGATACGGTGAGAGACTCAATTAGGAAATCCAGTCTATGCAAATGGTGGGTCTGACTTAACTAAGGAGTGGATCAATATTCCGGATACGATGAGATTCATGAATTAGAGACCAAGTTTGGGTGCACCATGATTAGAGAATCATTGAATAAGAGTTGTTCACTCATTGGCTAACCCATCACCAATAACTATTAGGTGAGGTGATGAGTCAGTTGGTGGGACCGCACCATCCACTAGAAATCATTAATCATGGAGATTTTTGCGCATCTCTACAGAGGGAGTGTAGGGATCCGAGAAAATAGTGGGAAGCTAATTTATTTAAAAATAAAAAATCTCTAAATAAATTGGTCAAGTCATAATTATAGTATCTAACTAGAATTTTTGACTCTCTATACAGAAAAATGTCTGCGTCCAATCCATTAGCACGTATCCTGGACACACATAGACTGAACTGGACCCAATTATAAAGATTGGCTCAGGAACTATAAAATAGTTTTGGATTTCGAGAAGTTAACCTATGTATTGGATCAGGACCCTCCCACCTTACCAGCCCGTCCATCCACTGAACAGAGAGCATCTCTAAAAAAATGGATAGACGAAGATAATAAGGCCAGATATTATATGTTGGGCTCGATGTCTGATGAGCTCCAGCGCCAACATGAAGATATCGGGACTGCTCGCCAAATGTTGGCTCACCTACAGGAGATGTTTGGTGAACAGAGTCGCGCAGCCAAGTATCAAGTCACGAAGCAACTTTTTAAGGCTAAGATGCGTGATGGACAGTCAATCCAAGATCACTGTCTGATGATGATCAAGGACATGGAAAAGCTTGAGAAGCTCGATGTAAAGTTAGACTTGGATCTGCAGAACAATATTATTCTGCAATCCTTGACTGATGCATATGGGCAATTCATCATGAATTACCACATGCATAAACTTCAAATTCCTTGGCCGAATTAATGAATATGCTGGTCACCGCTGAGCTTTCTATGAAAGATTCTAAAGGCCCAGTTCTTCTATGGAATGGACTTCTTCCAAAAAAAGTCTTATGGAAAGAAAAAGAAGTCTGCAAAGAAGCAAAAGGTGGAAGGAGGAAAGAAGAAGAAGACAGAGCCAAAGATGAAAGCCGCTGCCAAAGGAAAGTGTTTCCATTGCAACAGTGATGGCCATTGGAAGCAGAACTATCCTACTTACCTGGCCACCCTGAAGAACAAGAAGGAAGGTCCTTCTGGAGGTATGCTCATTATTGAGTCTAACCTTATGGTTTCTTCTACATCCAGTTGGATGCTTGACTCTGGTTCTAGTGCTCATCTGTGCACTTCCATGCAGGGTCTTGAGGATAGCAGAAGGCTGAGGGATGGAGACATGATCCTACACGTCGATAATGGAGCAAGAGTTGCTGCAGTGGTAGTGGAAACATACCCTCTTCGATTACCATCTGGTTTAGACTTAGTTTTGAAAGACTGTTATTATGTGCCTGCAGCTAGCAGGAATTTGATTTCTGTTTCATGCTTAGCACTAGAAGGTTATGTGATTACCTTCTTTAAGGACCATTGTAACATTCTTTATGAAAAAAATAAATTGCAAATGGTTTCCTTATTAATGGTCTTTATCAGCTGCATATTGATGTACCTGTTCTAACTATCGAGCAAAATATGAATGCCAAACGACCTAGGGATAGTCCAAATGATAGGTATCTATGGCACCTGAGATTAGGTCATATAGCAGAAGATAGGATCAACAAATTGGAGAAAAATGGACTATTGAGTCCATTGACTTTCGAGTCATATCCAACTTGTGAATCTTGTCTTCATGGCAAAATGACAAACTCCTTTTGTAGGATATGGGGAAAGGGCCACAGACCTCCTTGCCCTAGTACATACTGATGTGTGCGGTCCCATTTGATGTGCCAGCTAGAGGCAATTTTATCTACTTCATTACCTTTACCGATGATTTGTCTAGGTATGGGTATGTGTATCTTATGAGACACAAGTCTGAAGCTTTTGAAAAGTTCAAAGAATTCAGACATGAAGTAGAAAAATAAATTGAAAAATCCATTAAGGTTCTTCGATCAGATCGAGGAGGTGAATACCTTAGCCGAAAATTCCTAGACTATCTCAAGAAAAATGGCATAGTCTCTCAATGGACTCCACCAAGGAACACCTCAACTCAATGGGGTTTCAGAACGGAGAAATCAGGACTCTATTGGATATGGTTCGATCCATGATGAGCTTCACAGACCTCCCTGATTTCCATTGGGGACATTCATTGTTAACTTCAATTTATCTACTGAATAGGGTTCCCTCTAAAATCGTTCCTACCACACCGTATGAGATATGGCACGGTAAGAAACCAAGTCTGAGTCATCTCAGAATTTGGGGTTGTCCGGCTCATGTCAAAAGACAACAAGCGGACAAGTTAGAGTTTAGGTCCTTCAGAGCTCGATTCATAGGATATCCTAAAGAGTCATTAGGATACTATTTCTACATTCCAGAAGACCACAATGTGATTGTGAGTCGACATGCCATCTTTCTTGAAAAAATAGTTTATTCAAGATAGCGGCATTGGAAAGCAGATTAAGCTTGATGAGAAAGTCTCACAAGTACAACGAGCTAAGGACCAATTGGAACCAAATCAGGTTGAGCCAATAAGAACACTACCTCCTCCACCTCATAGATCGGAAAGAGTTTTCCATCCCCTGAAAAGATACTTAGGTATTATTTCAGAGAAAGTAGAGAAAATGTTCCTCGTAGGTAATGGTGCTCATGGTGATGATCCCAAAACCTACAACGAGGCGATATCAGATATCGACTCCGAGAAATGGCTAGAGGCAATGCAGTCAGAAATTGACTCGATGCACTCAAACCAAGTCTGGACCTTGGTAGATCCACCAGAAGGTATAGTACCTATTGGGTGTAAATGGATCTTCAAGAGAAAGATTGGTGCAGATGAAATGTGGAGACATTCAAGGCTAGACTAGTGGCAAAAGGTTATAGTCAACGTGAAGGCATTGACTATCAGGATACCTTTTCCCCAGTGGCTATGCTAAAATCCATCCGCACATTGCTTGCCGTTGCAGCCTATTTCGATTATGAAATATGGCAAATGGATGTGAAAACGGCATTCTTAAATGGATATCTTGAGGAAGATATCTATATGGAACAGCCGCTAGGTTTCACATCCAGTGATACTGATCACAAGGTTTGCAAGCTGCAAAGGTCCATATATGGACTTAAGCAAGCATCTCAGAGCTGGAACACTCATTTCAATGATGTGATCAAAATATTTGGTTTCATCAAAAATGAAGAGGAACCGTGTGTCTTCAAAAAGGTCAGTGGGAGCGCTGTTGTCTTCCTCATATTGTACGTGGATGACATCCTCCTTATTGGGAATGATATTCCCATGATGACAATAGTTAAATTATGGTTGTCCAAGAAATTCTCCATGAAAGACCTAGGTGAAGCATCCTTTATTCTAGGAATTAAGGTCTATAGGGATAGACCGAATAGGATGCTAGGACTTTCACAGAAGATGTACATAGAGGAAGTACTAAAGAGGTTTAGTATGAAAAACTCTAAGAGGGGATTAATACCCTTCAGACATGGTATTCATCTTTCCAAGAAGATGTGCCCTAGCACACCTGAGGAAATAGAATGCATGAGCAAGATCCCTTATGCTTCTGCAATAGGGAGCCTCATGTATGCCATGCTATGTACACGACCTGATATAGCCCATGCTGTGAGTGTCACAAGCAGATATCAGTCAAATCCAGGTGAAGAACACTGGACTTCTGTGAAATGTATCCTTAAGTACTTGAGAAGAACTAAGGATATGATGTTGGTCTTTGGTAACGGAGAACTCCAAGTCCAGGGATACACAGACTCGGAAATTTCATGTCCGATATAGATGATCGAAAGTCGACATCTGGGAGTCTGTTTGTGTGCAATGGTGGTGCTGTCAGCTGGAAGAGTTTCAAGCAAATCATGATAGCAGATTCCACCATGGAAGCAGAATATATCGCAGCATCAGAGGCTGCGAAGGAAGCATTCTGGTACAAGAAGTTTGCTGATAGAAAATGGAGTAATGCCATCAGATGCCATTCCTCTATACTGTGACAACAATGGTGCCATAGCCCTTGCTAAGGAGCCGAGGTCTCACCAGAAATCCAAGCACATTGAGCGGCGATACCACCTCATCCGCGATTACCTCAAGAAGGTTACGTCGAGGTCAAGAGAGTCAACTCCACAGATAATGTGGCAGACCCACTTACAAAGCCGTTGGGCCAGCAGAAGATCGAAGCCCACCTTGAGAAGATGGGACTTAGACTTGTAGCCAATTGGCTTTAGGACAAGTGGGAGATTGTTAGATATATGTGCCCTAGAAGCCAGAATTGGCTGACACTTGTAATACACTTCTAGGGGCAAAATTATAATTTTGACTAAAATCAATAAAATGGATTATTTTCTATCACATATGTGTATTTAGTGTCTGTGATACATCCTTTGAGTTAATGGTAATGATAATTCATATTTTCAAGAGTTGAAAATTTAAGACATGAATAATCATTATTAACTCATAAAATGCTCCCGACCATAGGATCATCACGAGGATGGTGATTGATCCGAAAGGTTGGTGTACAATCGCTTCTCTTTAGTAGATGAGTCTTGAGTCTATGGTGTGGAGACACCGGAGCGAGAGTATAGGTACTCGTTAGAGAACGAGGGCACTGAGCGTGACCACCTCGAGTAGTCATTAGGAAGTCTACCTTCTCGTCAATGACTGACTCGATGCTGCAGTGGTGTGTCTGGTTCTTTGACCTGAGGTGCATCAGCAGTTCACCTTGAGGGTGTTATAGTTTGACTACACCATTACTCGATCTCCTAGCCATATCGGAACCCTGAGGTGTATGTTGGCTATAGCATGTTCATTGTAGGAACTGGATTGCATCAAGATGGAATCTATCTACCTCGGTGGTAGAGGAGCAGCCCTATGATGATCATGAGAATCAAGTCCAGAAGCCCATGGCCATGGCAGAGTGAAATAATAGAAAGAGTTTCTATTTAGATTTTCACATCGGACTTGAATCGAATGATTACATCATATGACAGAAACTAGGGTTTGACGAGTTCACCTTAACCCTAATCTGATCGGGGCTCAAGATAGAAGAACTTAATCACACAGGTAGCTGCACCAAGAGGTTCGCATTCAGCTCTGATGGGTTGCCACCATATACTGCTAGGTGTCACTGGTGGATTTTGGGAGCAATTAGAATGATTTAGATGATCGATCATTCTAGCTGTTCGAATCAGAAGAGTTCTGATCCATCGAAAGGAGTTTCGATGATGTCGATGATAGAGATCATGACATATCCCATTACCATACAGAACTGAACCTAACTGGATCACACAAATAAGGGTTTGAATCTGGTGATCATCAATTGAACTGATCCAGTTCAATTGATCTGAATGAGATTCAATTAGGTTCAAGAAAATCATGCTAGCACTCGATTGAACCTAACGTTCTTCTTTTACTATCATAAATAGTTGTCCTGACTGAGCCAAAGGAGTTTGTGCTCAATCAGAGGCCTTCACTTGGTCTGACTAGAGCTTGTCCAAGGTCAGAAAAGGGTTGTCTTATTTTGTAAGACAATACCTACCATTTTTGGTCACCTACCATTTCTCGTCCTTTGACTTTGGTCAAAAGTTGACCTTTGACTGGTCAAATGTTGACCATTGATACTTTGACTTTTGTCCACATGTCATGCACCTATTGGAGAGCTGGTGGGGGCCTGTCCCCCTGCCAGAACCTGGCAAGGAGGAGGGCGCATGCCACCCTTGGCGTGTGCCCAAGTTGGAGGCGCCTAGGAGTCCCTATTGTACAGGGACTCCATCTCCTTTTTGGATTCCGATTAGACTTCTCCTAAGAACCAACTTTGACTGGTCTTAGGCACCATCTAAGGAGGAATCCAAGGGACTCTATTCCCACCAATCAGATTTAGATCTGATTTCACAAAGGATTGTGATTGGTTGGGAAGAAGAGGAGTTGGATCATGCTGCGATGGATTTGGGAGTGTTAGAATGATTTAGATGATCGATCATTCTAGCTGTTCGAATTAGAAGAGTTCTGATCCATCGAAAGAAGTTTCGATGATGTCGATGATAGAGATCATGATATATCTCATTACCATATAGAACTGAACCTAACTGGATCACACAAATAAGGGTTTGAATCTGGTGATCATCAATTGAACTGATCCAATTTAATTGATCTGAATGAGATTCAATTAGGTTCAAGAAAATCATGCTAGCACTCGATTGAACCTAACGTGCTTCTTTTACTATCATAAATAGTTGACCTGACTGAGCCAAAGGAGTTTATGCTCATTCAGAGGTCTTCACCTGGTCTGACTAGAGACTGTCCAGGTCAGAAAAGGGTTGTCTTATTTCATAAGATAATACCTACCATTTTTTGGTCACTTGTCATTTCTCGTCCTTTGACTTTGGTCAAAAGTTGACTCCTTTGACTAGTCAAATTGTTGACCATTGATATTGGACTTTTGTCCATGTGTCATGCACTTATTGGAGAGCTGGTGGGGGCCTATCCCCCTGCCAGAAGCTGGCAAGGAGGAGGGCGCATGCCAACGATGGCGTGCGCCCAAGTTGGAGGTGCCTAGGAGTCCCTATTGTACAGGGACTCCATCTCCTTTTTGGATTTCGATTAGACTTCTCCTAAGAACCAAGTTTGACTGGTCTTAGGCACCATCTAAGGAGGAATCCAAGGGACTCTATTCCCACCAATCAGATTTATATCTAATTTCACAAAAGATTGTGATTGGTTGGGAAGAAGAGGAGTTGGATCATGCATAGTCTATAAATAAGACCCTGCGCCCAACTCAGGGAGTATCTAAAATTAATAGAAAATCCCACGCCCCATGGCTACCTCCCTCCTCCTTCTCCATGTCAAAAATATCTTCTCCCTCTCCTCTCCATGCCCAAAGTGGTTTGGGTTCTTGGTTGGTGCAATCCAGACGAGAGAAAGACGACATAAAGCTAGAAGGCTGTGCTGCTGCAAAGGACAACTACTGATCTTCGAAAGGTATTTTGAAGATCTGCCAGATCAGATCCAGATCTGATTTTTGGAGATGTGATAGAGAAGAAGAGGATCTCTAGATCCAACCTGAGTGAATACCGGTAGAGGCCAGGCGCTTGCGTGGCTAGATCTAGAACCTTCTGCTGCTTACAGGATCATCAATGGGCAATAGGATTACCCAACATCAAGGTAAATTAAATTAAATTAAATTTATTTATATTTTATTTTTATTATTAAAATAATAAGAATCAGATCTAAAATATTTTAGACTGATTAGGATCAAAGAAAAAATTTTTGAAAATAATCTCTTGTCCGATCAGATCTGAACGAACCTGGCTGAGAAATCAGGATTTTTTCTTCAGCTTGGTATAGTCTCAGTCTAGACATAAGAAACTGTGTTGAAAAGGTTCAGCATGGAGAATTTCAAAAAGTGTTATCTCCAATAGCCAAAAAATTTTTTTTCTTTAAGAAGGATTGTTCGATCAACTCCTGAAGAGAGAGTGCATATGAGTAAAAATCCCATATGCTTCGACAGTAGGTCTATTATGTATGCAATGACATTACAGAGACTAGATGTGGCATACTCACGAAGTGATGAGATAGATCCAGTACCTGACCATGGAGAAATCACTGAAAGGTGGTTAAAACCATCCTTAAGTATTTGAGAATACTAAAGATTAATGGTTGGTTATGGTGAGTCAAATCTGAAGCTTGTGGAGTTTGTAGACTCCAGCTTTCAATCTAACATAATGATAGTAAAAGTGTGATGGGGTATATCTTTTACTCAAATGGTGGAGCCATCTGCCGAAAAGTTTCAAAGCAACAAGATAGTAGCTTACTTGTTTACAAAGTAGAGTACATGAAGCATCAGATGCAGCAAAAGAGTTGTGTGGCTAAAGAAGATATCCCTGTAGCTTGGAGTAGCACCCTCCATTGATGGTCCAGTCCTGCTCTACTACGACAGCACTAGGCCCATACCTCAAGCAAAGGAACGAAGGCATGTAAGTAATGGTGCTCATGGTGATGATCCCAAAACCTACAACGAGGCGATATCAGATATCGACTCCGAGAAATGGCTAGAGGCAATGCAGTCAGAAATTGACTCGATGCACTCAAACCAAGTCTGGACCTTGGTAGATCCACCAGAAGGTATAGTACCTATTGGGTGTAAATGGATCTTCAAGAGAAAGATTGGTGCAGATGGGAATGTGGAGACATTCAAGGCTAGACTAGTGGCAAAAGGTTATAGTCAACGTGAAGGCATTGACTATCAGGATACCTTTTCCCCAGTGGCTATGCTAAAATCCATCCGCACATTGCTTGCTGTTGCAGCCTATTTCGATTATGAAATATGGCAAATGGACGTGAAAACGGCATTCCTTAAATGGATATCTTGAGGAAGATATCTATATGGAACAGCCGCTAGGTTTCACATCCAGTGATACTGATCACAAGGTTTGCAAGCTGCAAAGGTCCATATATGGACTTAAGCAAGCATCTCGGAGCTGGAACACTCATTTCAATGATGTGATCAAAAAGTTTGGTTTCATCAAAAATGAAGAGGAACCATGTGTTTTCAAAAAGGGTCAGTGGGAGCGCTGTTGTCTTCCTCGTATTGTACGTGGATGACATCCTCCTTATTGGGAATGATATTCCCATGATTGACATCAGTCAAATTATGGTTGTCCAAGGAAATTCTCCATGAAAGACCTAGGTGAAGCATCCTTTATTCTAGGAATTAAGGTCTATAGGGATAGACCGAATAGGATGCTAGGACTTTCACAGAAGATGTACATAGAGGAAAGTACTAAAGAGGTTTAGTATGGAAAACTCTAAGAGGGGATTAATACCCTTCAGACATGGTATTCATCTTTCCAAGAAGATGTGCCCCAGCACACCTGAGGAAATAGAACGCATGAGCAAGATCCCTTATGCTTCTGCAATAGGGAGCCTCATGTATGCCATGCTATGTACACGACCTGATATAGCCCATGCTGTGAGTGTCACAAGCAGATATCAGTCAAATCCAGGTGAAGAACACTGGACTTCTGTGAAATGTATCCTTAAGTACTTGAGAAGAACTAAGGATATGATGTTGGTCTTTGGTAATGGAGAACTCCAAGTCCAGGGATACACAGACTCAGGATTTCATGTCCGATATAGATGATCGAAAGTCGACATCTGGGAGTCTATTTGTGTGCAATGGTGGTGCTGTCAGCTGGAAGAGTTCCAAGCAAATATGATAGCAGATTCCACCATGGAAGCAGAATATATCGCTGCATCAGAGGCTGCGAAGGAAGCATTCTGGTACAAGAAGTTTGCTGAAGAAATTGGAGTAATGCCATCAGATGCCATTCCTCTATACTGCGACAACAATGGCGCCATAGCCCTTGCTAAGGAGCCGAGGTCTCACCAGAAATCCAAGCACATTGAGCGGCGATACCACCTCATCCGCGATTACCTCGAGAAGGGTTACGTCGAGGTCAAGAGAGTCAACTCCACAGATAATGTGGCAGACCCACTTACAAAGCCGTTGGGCCAGCAGAAGATCGAAGCCCACCTTGAGAAGATGGGACTTAGACTTGTAGCCAATTGGCTTTAGGACAAGTGGAAGATTGTTAGATATATGTGCCCTAGAAGCCAGAATTGGCTGACACTTGTAATACACTTCTAGGGGCAAAATTATAATTTTGACTATAATCAATAAAATGGGTTATTTTCTATCACATATGTGTATTTAGTGTCTGTGATACATCCTTTGAGTTAATGGTAATGATAATTCATATTTTCAAGAGTTGAAAATTTAAGACATGAATAATCATTATTAACTCATAAAATGCTCCCGACCATAGGATCATCACGAGGATGGTGATTGATCCAGAAGGTTGGTGTACAATCGCTTCTCTTTAGTAGATGAGTCTTGAGTCTACGGTGTGGAGACACCGGAGCGAGAGTACAGGTACTCGTTAGAGAACGAGGGCACTGAGCGTGACCACCTCGAGTAGTCATTAGGGAAGTCTACCTTCTCGTCAATGACTGACTCGATGCTGCAGTAGTGTGTCTGGTTCTTTGACCTGAGGTGCATCGGCAGTTCACCTTGAGGGTGTTATAGTTTGACTACACCATTACTCGGTCTCCTAGCCATATGGAACCCTGAGGTGTATGTTGGCTATAGCATGTTCATTGTAGGAACTGGATTGCATCAAGATGGAATCTATCTACCTCGGTGGTAGAGGAGCAGCCCTATGATGATCATGAGAATCAAGTCCAGAAGCCCATGGCCATGGCAGAGTGAAATAATAGAAAGAGTTTCTATTTAGATTTTCACATTGGACTCGAATCGAATGATTACATCATATGACAGAGACTAGGGTTTGACGAGTTCACCTTAACCCTAATCTGATCGGGGCTCAAGATAGAAGAACTTAATCACACAGGTAGCTGCACCAAGAGGTTCGCATTCAGCTCTGATGGGTTGCCACCATATACTGCTAGGTGTCACTGGTGGATTTTGGGAGCAATTAGAATGATTTAGATGATCGATCATTCTAGCTGTTCGAATCAGAAGAGTTCTGATCCATCGAAAGGAGTTTCGATGATGTCGATGATAGAGATCATGACATATCCCATTACCATACAGAACTGAACCTAACTGGGTCACACAAACAAGGGTTTGAATCTGGTGATCATCAATTGAACTGATCTAGTTCAATTGATCTGAATGAGATTCAATTAGGTTCAAGGAAATCGTGCTAGCACTCGATTGAACCTAACGTTCTTCTTTTACTATCATAAATAAGTTGTCCTGTCTGAGCCAAAGGAGTTTGTGCTCAATCAGAGGCCTTCATATGGTCTGACTGGAGGTTGTCCAAGTCAGAAAAGGTTGTCTTATTTTGTAAGACATTACCTGCCATTTTTGGTCACCTGCCATTTCTTGTTCTTTGACTTTGGTCAAAAGTCTACCTTTGACTGGTCAAACGTTGACCATTGACACTTTGACTTTTGACCACAAGTCATGCACCTATTGGAGAGCTGGTGGGGGCCTGTCCCCCTGCCAGAACCTGGCAAGGAGGAGGGCGCACGCCACCCTTGGCGTGTGCCCAAGTTGGAGGCGCCTAGGAGTCCTTGTTGGACAAGGACTCCATCTCCTTTTTGGATTCCAATTAGAGTTCTTCTAAGAACCAAGTTTGACTGGTCTTAGGCACCCTCTAAGGAGGAATCCAGGGGACTCTATTCCCACCAATCAGATTTAGATCTGATTTCACAAAGGGTTGTGATTGGTTGGGAAGAAGAGGAGTTGGATCATGCATAGTCTATAAATAAGACCCTGCGCCCAACTCAGGGAGTATCTAAAATTAATAGAAAATCCCACGCCCCATGGCTACCTCCCTCCTCCTTCTCCATGTCAAAAATATCTTCTCCCTCTCCTCTCCATGCCCAAAGTGGTTTGGGTTCTTGGTTGGTGCAATCCAGATCGAGAAGAAAGGCGATCATAAAGCTAGAAGGCTGCGCTGCTGCAAAGGACAACTGCTGATCTTCGAAAGGTATTTTGAAGATCTGCCAGATCAGATCCAGATCTGATTTTTGGAGATGTGATAGAGAAGAAGAGGATCTCTAGATCCAACCTGAGTGAATACCGGTAGAGGCCAGGCGCTTGCGTGGCTAGATCTAGAACCTTCTGCTGCTTACAGGATCATCAATGGGCAATAGGATTACCCAACATCAAGGTAAATTAAATTAAATTAAATTTATTTATATTTTATTTTTATTATTAAAATAATAAGAATCAGATCTAAAATATTTTAGATCTGATTAGGATCAAAGAAAAAAATTTTTGAAATATATCTCTTGATCCGATCAGATCTGAACGAACCTGGTCTGAGAAATCAGGATTTTTCTTCAGCTTGGTATATCTCAGTCTATGTACATAGAAACTGTGTTGAAAAGGTTCAGCATGGAGAATTTCAAAAAGTGTTATCTCCCAATAGGCCAAAAAATTTTTTTCTTTAAGAAGGATTGTTCGACAACTCCTGAAGAGAGAGTGCATATGAGTAAAATCCCATATGCTTCGACAGTAGGGTCTATTATGTATGCAATGACATGTACGAGACTAGATGTGGCATACTCACTAGAAGTGATGAGTAGATGCCAGTCTGACCATGGAGAAAATCACTGAAAGGTGGTTAAAACCATCCTTAAGTATTTGAGAAATACTAAAGATTAATGGTTGGTTTATGGTGAGTCAAATCTGAAGCTTGTGGAGTTTGTAGACTCCAGCTTTCAATCTAACCATGATGATAGTAAAAGTGTGATGGGGTATATCTTTACTCTAAATGGTGGAGCCATCTGCCGAAAAAGTTTCAAGCAACAGATAGTAGCTTACTTTGTTTACAAAGTAGAGTACATGACAGCATCAGATGCAGCAAAAGAAGTTGTGTGGCTAAAGAAGATCATCACTGAGCTTGGAGTAGCACCCTCCATTGATGGTCCAGTCCTGCTCTACTACGACAGCACTAGCGCCATACCTCAAGCAAAGGAACCGAAGGCACTGTTAAATATATGTGCCTTAGAAGCCAGAATTGGCTGAAACTTGTAATACACTTCTAGGGGAAAAATTGTAATTTTGACTAAAAGCAATAAATGGATTATTTTCTATCACATATGTGTATTTAGTGTCTATGATACATCCTTTGAGTTAATGGTAATGATAATTCATATTTTCAAAGAGTTGAAAATTTGAGACATGAATAATCATTGTTAACTCATAAAATGCTCCCGACCATAGGATCATCACGAGGATGGTGATTGATCCGGAAGATTGGTGTACAATCGCTTCTCTTTAGTAGATGAGTCTTGAGTCTATGGTGTGGAGACACCGGAGCGAGAGTACAGGTACTCGTTAGAGAACGAGGGCACTGAGCGTGACCACCTCGAGTAGTCATTAGGGAGTCTACCTTCTCGTCAATGACTGACTCGATGCTGCAGTAGTGTGTCTGGTTCTTTGACCTGAGATGCATCGGCAGTTCACCTTGAGGGTGTTATAGTTTGACTACACCATTACTCGGTCTCCTAGCCATATGGAACCCTGAGGTGTATGTTGGCTATGACATGTTCATTGTAGGAACTGGATTGCATCAAGATGGAATCTATCTACCTCGGTGGTAGAGGAGCAGCCCTATGATGAATCATGAGAATCAAGTCCAGAAGCCCATGGCCATGGCAGAGTGAAATAATAGAAAGAGTTTCTATTTAGATTTTCACATTGGACTCGAATCGAATGATTACATCATATGACAGAGACTAGGGTTTGACGAGTTCACCTTAACCCTAATCTGATCGGGGCTCAAGATAGAAGAACTGAATCACACAGGTAGCTGCACCAAGAGGTTCGCATTCAGCTCTGATGGGTTGCCACCATATACTGCTAGGTGTCACTGGTGGATTTTGGGAGCAATTAGAATGATTTAGATGATCGATCATTCTAGCTGTTCGAATCAGAAGAGTTCTGATCCATCGAAAGGAGTTTCGATGATGTCGATGATAGAGATCATGACATATCCCATTACCATACAGAACTGAACCTAACTGGGTCACACAAACAAGGGTTTGAATCTGGTGATCATCAATTGAACTGATCTAGTTCAATTGATCTGAATGAGATTCAATTAGGTTCAAGGAAAATCGTGCTAGCACTCGATTGAACCTAACGTTCTTCTTTTACTATCATAAATAAGTTGTCCTGACTGAGCCAAAGGAGTTTGTGCTCAATCAGAGGCCTTCATATGGTCTGACTGGAGGTTGTCCAAGTCAGAAAAGGTTGTCTTATTTGTAAGACATTACCTGCCATTTTTGGTCACCTGCCATTTCTTGTTCTTTGACTTTGGTCAAAAGTCTACCTTTGACTGGTCAAACGTTGACCATTGACACTTTGACTTTTGACCACAAGTCATGCACCTATTGGAGAGCTGGTGGGGGCCTTGTCCCCCTGCCAGAACCTGGCAAGGAGGAAGGGCGCACGCCAAGGGTGGCGTGAGCCCAAGTTGGAGGCGCCTAGGAGTCCTTGTTGGACAAGGACTCCATCCTCCTTTTGGATTCCAATTAGAGTTCTCCTAAGAACCAACTTTGACTGGTCTTAGGCACCCTCTAAGGAGGAATCCAGGGGTCTCTATTCCCACCAATCAGATTTAGATCTGATTTCACAAAGGGTTGTGATTGGTTGGGAGGAAGAGGAGTTGGATCACAAGCTTAGTCTATAAATAAGACCCTGCGCCCAACTCAGATTAGTAATTCAATTGAGAATTGAAAACCCCCACGCCCCAAGGCTGCCTCTCCCCTCCTCCTCCATGCCATGCCAAAGCTTCTTCTCCCTCTCCTCTCCACGTCCAAAAGGAGTTTTGGACCTTGGTTGGTGCGATCCAGATCAAAGAAAGGCGATCAAAAGCAAGAAGGCTGCACTGCTGCAAAGGACGACTGCTGATCTTCAAAAGGAGTTTTGAAGATCCTCCAGATCAGATCCAGATCTAATTTTTGGAGGTGTGATAGAGAAGAAGAGGATCTCCAGATTCAGCCCGAGTGGATACCGATAGAGGCTAGGCGCTTGCGTGGCTAGATCCAGAACCTTCCGCTGCAAACAGGATCATCAATAGGGTAATAGGATTACCCAAATCAGGTAAATTAAATTTGATTTAATTTATCCTTATTTTATTTTGTTTATTAAAATAATAAGAATCAGATCTGAAACATCCCAGATCTGATATAGATCAAAGAAAAAAATTTTTGAAATATATCTCTTGATCTGATCTGATCTGAACGAACCTGGTCCAGAAAATCAGGATTTTTCTTCAGGCACACCAACAAATAAAGCACATTCTACACTTCTTTCATTTGATCCATGAGATCATGGATCATGGTGATGTCGACCTTCAGAAGATCGACGAAAAAAAGAACCTAGCCGACCCCTTCACCAAAGCCCTGGCAATCAAGAAGTTTGACAACCATATGTCAAAGATGGGTATTAGATACTATGCCGAGTGGCTTTAGGATAAGTGAGAGTTGTTGGAAATTATGTCACAAAGCCAATCATCAGTCTATTGACGGTTGAGCTATTTTATAATTATAATTAATTTATTAATTAATAAAAATATTTTGTCATCTTTTTCATCATAAGTTTATATTTTCTAATGAACACCATTGTTGTGATGAAGTTTTTAGGACTGTTTAGTTTCAATAAAAAGAGAATTTATCGATTAGTCCTTAAATTTATTCAGGACCAAATGATAGGCTATTAATTAAGTCAATAGCATCTGTCGAGCATAGGTCGCTATATGCCATATAGGTTGGTTGTCTATTTAACCGAGTGTGAAGACACTGGTATGGCATACAGATGAGATGTATGAGTACATCATCATTGAACGTGACCAACATCAGAGCATTTTGCTATCAAGAATGTCTCTAATAGTATATAGGTATAAGTATCCCTTAGACCTAAGATCACCTTAGTAACTTGCAAGTAACTCATTGTGTGCTTTGGTACTGGACTAGCTAAATTTCTAATTTAGCAACGGAAGGCTTCTAGGCACAGTCAGGTACTTGCGAAGTTGGAGTGTGATCAAGATGGAATTGACCACTCCAAGAATTGGAGAAAAATGTATCACTATATTTCAATATAGCAAAATCATGGCTAGGAAAATCCATCAGATGGATTTGATATTTTGAAATACAATATGGACAACCTAATCAGAGTTGATAGATCAACTCTGAGGTATCCTATGAGCATTGTGGTCAAGGGGATGAATTATATGGAAATTATATCCGCATGTGTTCTAAAGATGGTGTTCTACACCTTCGACCTATCCGGCCATCGGGTATCATTGATAGATGGTCACTTCGATTGATATAAAAATTTATTTCTATACTACCGACTTAGATTCGGACCTATGAGGTCACACACATTAGAGCTTATGATCTGATCAGATGGTTGATCAATGATTAAGAATCATTTTAAAATTAAACAATCAATATGATTGGTGTTTAACCTAGTGCAAGTGTTGCAGGAGGATTGATTAGCAATTAAATTACTAATTGACTTAATTTGATTAAGCCAATAGGATGAGATTAAGTCTAATTAAGTATGATTTAATTAGATTTAGTTTGAGCTCGATTGGATCAAGTCCAATTGGTTTATTGGATAAGTCAAGTGCAAGGAAGAACTAGTCCTAGTCTAACTAGTACTTGGATTAACCCAATTTTCTAATTTGATTAAAAAATAAATTAGAATTAAATTTGATTTAATCTAATTTAATTAAATTCTTAAATGGGCTAGGATCTTATTTAATTGGGTTGGTTTAATTTTAATTTTATTTGATTAAAAGATCTTGTTTGATCAAGTCAAAATAGGAGTCCTAGTGTGACTAGGACTCCCTATCACTTGCGCCACTTAATCCTCTCGCCCCATGCCCTTTTTATTTTATTTCTTACGTAAAAATTCTCCACATCCATGGCTTCTCATGCCCTCTTTCTCTCCTCCTTTTCTCATAAGGCAATTTGTTGGAAGACTAAGTCAAAAGAGGAGTTAGTTTTGCTTAGGATATTCTATGAGATAGAATCCTTATTGACCAAAACACCTTCCCTTGAGTGCCGCCCCCTCTTTTAATTAATTCTTCTCTTATTCCATAAAAATAATCTTCTTTTTTGTGCACCCTCCCTTGCTGGTCCACGTCAATAATTGTGGAGGAGGCACCCAAGAGTTGGGTGCCCCTACAACTTTCCATGTTTGGACATTCCTAGTCTAATATTTTGATCTAACTTGGACTCTTCTTTTTCTCTATTTATTGAATGAATTTTATTTTAATTCTTTTTATAACATATAGAGCTTTGGGAGAGGTTTGGGGTGTGCAAAAATTAGAGGAAGAGGGTCCTTGGGTATAGGGGTTCCATAGGCACCAAACTAGGTATCTAGGTGAGAGAAAAGAGAAGAAGAAGAGGGTTTTCTTCTAGGACTATTTTATTTTCAATCTCTCCTCCTTTTTTTGAGTTTTTTTGAGAAAGTCTTATATCAGTAAACTCTCATCTTTCTTCTTATATTTTGGAGAGTCCAAATTTTGAAGAAGGGAGCATCGGATCAATCATTGAAGAAGGATCGGCACAGTACTAGGCTGTGCTATGGTGATTTCCTACATTGGACTTCAGATCAGAGATCGTAGGCTCATATGGATGACTCCTAGAGGTCGGATGCATGTGTGGATCATGATTTCATCCTCAAGTCTAGATCAGCAAGTTAGAACATCTAACTTGCTTAGGTAATAGATCTGATCTATTAACTTCATACCTGCATTTGATGTAGTGTAGATCTCGATTGATTTGATCAACCTTTTACTTTCTTATTTGATTTTCATTTCTGATTTAATATCATACCTTGATCATATAATAGATCTGAGATCTAGGTGTTTACATGTTTATTTAAATAAATATTTAATTTATTTAAGTCTTTCGCTGTAAGATCTTGAAAAAATTTTCAAGATCTACCTGTAAAATCCTTAGATCTGGTTCCTTCAGATCATCCCCAGACTAGATCCTGAGATTCCAGAGAAGCCTACTTCGATCGAGCCAGCACCGAAGGTTGCTGCTGCTATATGAATTATACTACTTCAGTGAGGCCCCTAACATGCTGAACCAGCAGGTTAAATTGCTCTGCATCCACCATTACCACCAATGGAACTGGAGATGCCTGGATGAGATGGGGGCAAGCATATCTAGATGAAATCTGACCATGGAGGTGGTCAATCACCAGGTGGATGCCTTTCTGGAAGGCATCCTCATGAGATCGATTGGGAAAGAAGAACTCTGAGGGAAAGGAGAGAGATCTCTACTGAGCATTCCTTTAAGAACAAAGCACCTCAAGAGAAAGAGATTCCTTCCTCTAGCTCCAATTTTGTTAGTGCAGAATTTGGTTGATGCCAAAACTGGCTAGAGCTAGAGAAGCTGAGGTCACCATCAGGATCTGCAAAAGAAGTCCAAATCGAAGGAGGGATGGCTCCAACAGGATCCTCCAACGGTCAAGTCAGCTCTTCCGACCAACAGAAATGGAATGCTCAGTAGAGAAAGTAGTAGCATTTTGAAAAGAAGAATGAGAGCTTGGAGAAAACATATCTAGAGGGTTCCTTTTATAGATGGAGTCTATAACAAACTAATAGTGTCAGGCACAACCACCTATAGGCTGTTCGGGGTCACATGAAGTTTGTTATGGAGAGTAGTATCCATTATCGTGATGCGTCTATTATCATAACATACAGACGATTGAGATTTAATTATTGAAGTTCGGAGGAGGTAGGCACTGGCAGCGAAGAGCTTCAAGTTTTATCAATTTCAGAGGATTTTGGACTCCTTCAGGATCGTCTGTATGTAAGTGGATTCATACTGTGCAGATTGTTGGATCTGCAAAGGCGTGGAGGCCCTCTTAGATGACTGCATGGAGTTCGACTGGAAGGAGTTCGAAAGTTCACTAGAGAAATCCTGAAGGAAGTCTATCGGAGGAACCCGAAAGGAGGTCTACTGGAAGGATTCAGAAGGAGTCTGACTAATGGAGAAGTCCAATTGAGGGTAAAGTCCAAAATGAGTCTGATCAATGGAGGAGTCAGACTGAAGGAGAAGTTCAGAAGAATTGTGATCGGAGAAGGTCGGCTAAAAGGAGCCTGCTTGTGATGGAGAAGTCCGGTTGAGGATGAAGTTCGAAAGAAGTCTGACTGATGGAGGAGTCCGATTGAAGAAAAAGTTTGAAAGACTTGCGATTGGGGAGAACTGACTGCCTAGGATGGAGGAGCTCGATCACCCCCACCATTCAAGCTCATCTAGATGAGGTCTGGAGGGATCTTGCGAATTCGATCGAGGGTCAATCTTGGTCGTCGCTATCGGATGGGATCATTCAGTAATTAGATATCCAACCGAACTTCGGCAGGAGCGAGTTCGCCCCCAACAACCATGATCAAATTTGAGAACTCTTAGATCTGATCAGATCATTTAGAAATTTTTTTTAAAAAATCATCTTAGATCTGATCAGATCTGCACGATCCTATGGTTGAAAATAGGATTTTTCCTTCAACTTATATCAGAATTGCATTAGCAATTCTTCAGATCTACCTTAGATCTAATTTTATTTTTATTTATGATTTGATATTAAAAAGTTTCAGATGTCACATTAGATGTAATTAGATATAAAATCAAAAAATTAAAAGTTTAAATATTTTAGATCTAATATGTACAAGATGCATGACTAAACTAGGTATAGAATAGTTCTATGTGTAGTCTAGTATGATCATGTATTTATTTTGATTAAATATAACTTTAGATCTATTTAATTTTTATTTTTTTGATGTTATAATTATTATAATTAGATCTAAAAATAAAAAATAATTTTTTTAATTTTTGATTTATTCATATGAGATATGAAAGATGCATGCTTAGACTAGTCATAGAATAGTTCTATAAGATGTCTAGAATAGTTTTATATTTGATATGATCAAATTTAAAATTTTATTTTTTAGATTTAATATATAATATTTTAGATCTAAAAGTATGCATATTGATGATACATAAGATGTATGCAAGACATGTATTAGTTAGATCTTTTTATATGTGATATATGATCTAACTAGTTTTGTAGTAAAAAATTATATTTCTGATTAGGGAGTTTTTCATGGCCGTTCGATCATAAGAACAAAGTAGGGTTTAAAAGCCCTCTCCTTCCATTCGATGGGATGTTCTTATGGCATCTAGGGGTGCTGCGTGTTCGTCCTTAATTAAAAATTAGAACTTATTTTTCTACAAAATCTTAGATCTTGAAACTCTAGAATTTTTATTACATGTTTTGTTCATGAACCCAAAACTTAATTAAGAATTAAGATTATAAAATTAATTATATCTAAAAATTATAAATTTTTAAATCTAAGATATATTCATAAAATTGGGTTCAGACTTGGATAGCTCAATTAGATCTAGCAATTGATCAAACCGAATCAAGAATTGGTTAGGTTGGATCAAAAAAAGCTTAGATTTGACCAGCCTAATAGGATTAAGTCTAGATCAAGATCGAATCACATTGAGATGTGACTCGATCAAGTCAAAACCTAATTTGGCTCCATGGTTCGAGCCTGGATTGTAAGCTAATTCAATTAGTTTTGATTCGATAATTTGGTGTCTAATTGAAAGCTACTCGACCTAAATGCATTCTTATCAAATTAATAGCATATCCCTTCCATCGATCTCACTTACCTGACCATTTGTGTCGAACTAGTTCTGGTTTAAGGTGGCTAACAATTTGAGCCAACCCATGCCACTAGGTTAGTCATAATTATTATGATTAAGTCAAGTCAGATTTAAAGAGATCTAAATTAAATCTTTCTAAGAAAATATTAAGTCTAAGGTCTACCACCATTGTAGATGTGCAGGCCCTTCCTGGGATTGATTATTCTCGACTGGATACAGTGGTTCAGTTGCACCAAAAAGATGCAACCATGTCTATTAGGCATTGAATGCTATGGGTTGGAGGATGGGTTAGGCTCAATATTTTGGATATGGTGAGGAACCCAATCAGGAATCCAATCTATGCAATTGGTGGGTCTGACTTAACTAAGGAGTGGATCAATATTTTAGACACGATGAGATTCATGAATTAGAGACTAGGTTAGTATGCATCATGATTAGAGAATCATTGGACAAGGGTTATCCACTCATCGATTGATCCATCATAAATAACTATTAGGTGAGATGGTGAGTTAGTTGGTGGGACCGTGCCACCCACTAGAAATCAATAATCATGGAGATTTTTGCATTTCTACCAAGGCAGTGTAGGGATCCAAGTAAATAGTGGGAGTCTAATTTATTTAAAAATAAAAATCTCTAAATAAATTGGTTAAGTCTAATTATAAAATCTAACTAAAAATTTTGATTTTTTATAAAAAATTATCTACATCCAACCCACTAGCCCATATCTTAGACATCCATAGACTGATCGGATCCAACTACAAGGATTGGCTCTAAAATTTTAAAATTATTTTGGATTCTAAGAAGTTGACTTATGTGTTGGAACAGGATCCTCCCACCTTACCAGCCTATCCATCCGCTGATCAGAGAGCATCTCTCGAGAAGTGGATAGATGAAGATAACAAAGCCAAGTATTACATGTTAGGCCCGACGTTTGATGAGCTCCAGTGCCAACATGAAGACATTAAGACTAGCCGCCAAATATTGGCTCACCTACAAGAGTTGTTTGATGAACAAAGTCACACAGCTAAATATCAAGTCACTAAAAGACTGTTTAAGGCTCAAATGTGTGATGGGTAATTGGTCCAAGATCATTGTCTGATGATGATCAAGAACTTAGAAGAGCTTAAAAAGCTCGATGTCAAGTTAGATCAGGATCTACAGACTAACATAATTCTGTAGCCCTTGACTGATGCATAGGGCAGTTCATCATAAACTACTGCATAAACTTCAGAATACCTTAGCTGAGCTAATGAATATACTGGTTACTGCATAGTACTTGCTATGGAGCAGACTTCTTCCAAGAGAAAATCTTTTGAGAAGAAGAAAAAGTCCGTGAAGAAGTAGAAGATGGATGGCGGGAAGAAGAAGAAGACAGAGTCGAAGAAGAAGGCCGCTGATAAAGAAAAATATTTTCATTGCAACATTGACGGCCATTAAAAGCGGAACTGCCCTCTTTACCTGGCCAGCCTGAAGAATAAGGAGGCAGGTCCTTTTAGAGGTATGCTCCTTATAGAATCTAATCTTATGATTTTTTCTACATCCAGTTGGGTGCTTGACTCTAATTCTAGTGCTCACTTGTACACTTCTATGCAGGGTCTTGAGGATAGCAAGAGGCTGAGGGATGGTGAGATGATCCTACACATCGAGAATGGTGCAAGAGTTGTTGTTATGGTAGTGAGAACCTACTCTCTACCATTACCATCAGGATTAGACTTAGTACTTAGGAACTATTTTTATGTGCCTACAGTAAGCAGGAATTTGATTTCTATTTCATGTTTAGCACAGGAAGGCTATGTAATTAATTTTCTTAAAACCATTATAATATTCATTATGAAAGAAATAAAATTATACGTGGTTTTCTCATAAATGGTCTCTATCAATTACATATTGATGTTTCTATTTTTAATATTGAGCAAAACATGAATGCCATAGGATCAAAGCGACCTAGAGATAGTCTAAACAATAGGTATTTTTGGCACCTTAGACTAGGTCATAAATCTGAAGATAGGGTTAACAAATTAAAAAAATTCGGACTATTGAGTCCATTGACTTTCGAGTCATATCTGATTTATGAATCATACTTTCATGGCAAAATGACCAAGCTCCCTTTTGTGGGACATGGGGAAAGGGCCATAGACCTACTTTCCCTAATATATACTGATGTATGCGGCCAATTTGATGTGCCAACTAGGGATAATTACATCTACTTCGTTACCTTTATCGATAATTTATCTTGGTACGGATATGTGTATTTGATACAATATAATTCTGAAGCTTTTGAAAAGTTTAAGAAATTCAGTCTTGAAGTAGAAAAAAAATAGAAAAATTCACTAAGGTTCTTCGATTAGATCGAGGAGATGAATACCTTAGTCAAAAATTTTTAGACTATCTTAAGAATAATGGCATAGTCTCTTAATGAACTCCACCTAGAATGCCTCAACTCAACGAGATTTCAGAATGGAGAAATTAGATCCTGTTAGATATGGTTCGATCCATTATGAGCTTTACAGATCTTCCTGAGTTTCTTTGATGATATAGTCTTTATATTGACCGCTATTTATCTATTGAATAGAATTCCATCTAAAATTGTTCCTACCATACCGTATGAGATATGGCATGATAAGAAATCAAGTTTGAGTCATCTCAGAATTTGGAGTTGTCCGGCCCATGTCAAGAGATAATAGATGGATAAATTAGAGTCTAGATTCTTTAGAGCTCAATTTATAGGATATCCTAAAGAGTAATTAGGATATTATTTCTATCTTTTGGAAGATCACAATGTGATTGTGAGTCAATATGCCATTTTTTTTGAAAAATAGTTTATTCAAGATGGTGGCATCGAAAGATAGATTAGGCTCGAAGGAAAAGTCTTTCAAGAGCCATGAGCCAAGGAACCTATGGAAACAAATAAGATTGAACCAGTCCAATCACTACCTTGTCCACCTCGTAGATCAGAAAGAATTTTTCATCCTCCTAAAAGATACTTAGGTACCATTTCAGAGGATGTAGAGAAAATATTCCTCAAAAAAAAAAGGATTCATGGTGATGATCCCAAAACCTATGATGAGACAATATCAGATATCAACTCCGAGAAATAGTTAGAGACAATAAAGTCAAAGATTAACTCAATACGCTCAAACCAAATCTGGACCTTGGTAAATCCACCTGAAGGAACAATACCTATTGGATGTAAATGGATCTTCAAGAGAAAGATAGGTGTCGATGGGAATATAAAGATATTCAAAGCAAGGCTCGTAGCGAAAGAGTATACTCAGCGCGAAGGCATTGACTATCAGGATACTTTTTTGCCAGTAGCCATGCTCAAATCCATCCGCACATTGCTTGCTGTTGTAGCCTATTATGAAATTTGGCAGATAGACATAAAAATGGCATTCTTAAATGGATATCTTGAGGAAGATATCTATATGAAACAGCCACTGAATTTCACATCCAGTGATACTGATCATAAGGTCTGCAAGCTGCAAAGATTCATATATGGACTTAAGCAAGCATCTCAGAGTTGGAATGCTCATTTCAATAATGTGATCAAATTATTTGGATTCATCAAGAATGAGGAGTCCTATATTTTCAAAAAGATCAGTGGAAGCATTGTTATCTTTCTCATAGTATATGTGGATGATATCCTCCTAATTGGAAATGATATTCTCATGTTGACTATGGTCATAATGTGGTTGTCTAAAGAATTCTCCATTAAAGACCCAGGAGAGGCATCCTTTATTCTAGGAATTAAAGTCTATAGAGATAAACCAAATAGGATGTTAGGTCTCTCACAGAAGATATACATAGAGGAGGTGCTAAAGAGGTTTATAATGGAAAACTTCAAGAGGAGATTGGTGTCCTTCAGACATGGCATTCATCTCTCCAAGAAGATGTATCCCAACACACCTGAGGAAATTGAATGCATGAGCAAGATCCCTTATGCTTCAGCAATAGGGAGCCTCATGTATGCCATGCTATATACACGATCTTATATTACCCATGCTCTGTGTGTCGCGAGTAGGTATCAGTCGTATCCAGGTGAAGAGCACTGGACTTTTATGAAATGTATCCTTAAGTACTTGAGAAGGACTAAGGATATGTTTCTAGTCTTTGGTAATGAAGAACTTCAGGTCCAGGGGTATACAGACTTGGATTTTATATCTGATATAAATGATCAAAAATCGACATCAAAAAGTCTATTTATTTATAATGGTGGTGCTGTCAGCTGAAAAAATTTTAAGCAGACGATGATAGTAGATTCCACCATGGAAGTAGAGTACATCGCTACGTCGGAAGCTGCAAAGGAGGCATCTGGTATAAAAAATTTATCATAGAGCTCGAAGTGATGTCATCAGATATCGTCCCTCTGTACTGCAACAACAATGGTGCTATAGCCCTAGCTAAGGAGCTGAGGTCTCACCAAAAATCTAAGCACATTGAGTGGCGATACCACCTCATCCATGATTACCTCGAGAAGGGATACGTCAAGATCAAGAGAGTAGATACTACAGATAATATGGCTAACCCACTGATAAAGCCATTGAGCCAGCAGAAGATCGAAGCCCACCTTGAGAAGATGGGACTTAGATTTGTAGCCAATTGACTTTAGGTTAGGTGGGAGTTTGTTAGATGTGTGCCCTAGAAGCCAGATTAGCTATCACTTGTAATACACTTCTAAGGATAATTTTATAATTTTGATTATAAATTAATAAATAGATTATTTTTCTATCATAGTGTGTATTTAAAAGTGTTTGTGATACATCTTTTGAGTTAATGGTAATGATAATTCATATTTTCAAGAGTTGAAAATTTAAGATATGAAATTTCATATTTAACTCTTAAACTACTCTCGACGGTAGGATCATCACTAGAATGGTGATCGATCTAGAAGATTGGTATACGATTGCTTTCTTAGGATAGACATGTCTTGAGTCTATGGTGTGGAGACATCAGAGCGAGAGTATAGATACTTGTTAGAGAATGAGGGCACTGAGCATGACCACCTCGAGTAGTCATAAGGAAGTCTACCTTCTTATCGATGACTGACTTGATGCTGCAGTGGTGTGTATGGTTCTTTGACCTGAGGTGTATGTTTGCTATAGCATATTCATTGTAGGAATTGGATTGCACCAATAAGGAGATCTATTTACCTCGATAGATGAGGAGTAGTCCTATGATAATCATGAGATTGAGTTCTTAAGCCCATGGCCATGGCAGAATGAAGATGATAGAAAGAGTTTCTATTAGGATTTCACATTGGACTCGAATCGAATGATTAATTCATATGACGAACAATGGGTTTGACGAGTTCACCTTAATTCTAATCCAGTTGGGGCTCAAGATAGAAGAACCCAATCACATAGGTAACTACATTGAGAGGATTGCTTTCAACTCTGATGGGTTGCCACCATATACTGCTAGGTGTCACTGATGGATTTTGGGAGTAATTAGAATAATTTTGATGATCACTCATTCTAATTGTATGAATCAAAAAAGTTCTGATCTATCGAAAGGTATTTCGATGATGTCGATGATGAAGATTGCGACATATCTTATTACCATATAGAATTGAACCTTACTAGATCACACAAATAAGAATTTGGATCTAGATGTCATCAATTGAGCTAATCCAGTTCGATTGATTTGGATTAGATCCAATCAGGTTCAAGATAATCGTGCTAGCACACGACTGAGCCTAACTTTTTCCTTCTGATTCATCACAACCAAGTCAAATTTGAATTGATGCATTCTTATATTTTGAATGGATTTATTTTTATCTGACTAGAATAAGTCTAAATCAAATTAATTGTAGAAATTAAATCCATTCATAGTCAAATTGGACTAGGATCAAAAGTTGACCTATTTGAGAGAATTAAGGGTTATCTGATCAAATTCTTTTAAAAAATTCTCTAGAAATTATTTTGATCTAATTTTTGGATATGTAATAGAGCTTGAATTATACATTGGGTGTATCAAATTTTATAATTTTTGGAGGTATCTAGTTTGAGTTATGATAGAGTTTGATTTGGATCAAACTCTTAAGGAAAGAGTCCTAGGTGCAGTGGTCTCTTCCTTATCTACTCATGCCGCCACCTTCTAGATTGATTTTTGGTATCAAAATTAGATGGGATCTGAAGATTTTTGTGGAGATCAAGTTTAGGAGCCCTAATGATTGAAAAAATAAGGATTTTCATCAAAGCGGGACTCTAACTTGGCATTATGCTTTTGTATAAGAACCCTTATCCCAAGGCTCTTCATGTAGAAATATATTTTTTCATACCCAAAGGCTGCCATTTCAGATATCCCACACCTCCTCTATCCTCTCTCTCCCTCTCTTCTACATTCCTAAAAAGTTAGGCATAAATCTGAGAAGAAGATCCAATTGAATTTGTGAAGAGTTCAGCATCTACGCGATGGTGTTCGTGAGATAGACACACTGCCTTCAGTAATTTTTTGAAGGACTTTCATATCAAATTCAGATTTGATCTTTGGAGAAAAGATTTGTAAGGAAAAGATGTCTAGATCCTTCTTGAGTGGATACTAGTAAAGGCAAGGCGCGTGCATGGCTCCTTTTAGAACCTTAGAAAACATCAGGATCATCGTAGGATAAACAGGTTATCCAAACAAGGAATGGTATTAAATCTAATTTAATTTTTATTTTAATTTTTAATATCAGATCATCAAAATTAGATTTGAGAATTCTTAGATCTGATTAGATCATTTAAAAAAATTTTAGAAAAATTCATCTCATATCTGATCAGATCTGCATGATTCTATGGCAGAAAATAGAATTTTTTCTTCAAAATGAGGTAACTACCAGAACCTGGCAAGGAGGAGGGCGCACGCCACCCTTGGCGTGTGCCCAAGTTGGAGGCGCCCTGGAGTCCTTGTTGGATAAGGACTCCATCTCCTTTTTGGATTCCAATTAGAGTTCTCCCTAAAATCAACTTTGACTGGTCTTAGGTGCCCTCTAAGGAGGAATCCAGGGGACTCTATTCCCACCAATCAGATTTAGATCTAATTTCACAAAGGGTTGTGATTGGTTGGGAAGAAGAGGAGTTGGATCACGCTTAGTCTATAAATAAGACCCTGCACCCAACTCAGATTCAAATTAAGATTGATTTGAGAAACCCCACGCCCCAAGGCTGCCTCTCCCCTCTTCCTCCATGCCAAACCATCTTCTCCCCTTGCTCTCCACATCCAAAAGGAGTTTTGGACCTTGGTTGGTGCGATTCAGATCAAGAGAAAGGCGATCAAAAGCAAGAAGGCTGCGCTGCTGCAAAGGACGACTGCTGATCTTCAAAAGGAGTTTTGAAGATCCTCCAGATCAGATCCAGATCTGATTTTTGGAGACATGATAGAGAAGAAGAGGATCTCCAGATCCAGCCCAAGTGGATACCGGTAGAGGCCAGGCGCTTGCGTGGCTAGATCCAGAACCTTCCGCTGCAACAGGATCATCAACAGGGTAATAGGATTACCCAAATCAAGGTAAATTAAATTTGATTTAATTTATCTTATTTTATTTTATTTATTAAAATAATAAGAATCAGATCTGAAAACATCTCAAGATCTGATTACAGATCAAAAAAGAAAAATTTTTGAAATATATCTCTTGATCTGATCAGATCTGAACGAACCTGGACCGGAAAAAATCAGGATTTCCCTTCAACTGGTATCAGAGCCATGGTTCTAAAATTATTTAGATCTGATTTTAAATTTATTTTAATTAGAAAATAATAAGTGATTTCAGATGTCACATGAGATGTGATCAGATCTGAAAATCAGAAAAAATTAAAATTAAATGATTTGGATCTAAGATTAGAAGATATGCATGACTAGTTCTAGAAATAGAATAGTTCTATAGAATAGTCTTGCATGTTTTTGATTTAATCTGATTAAATCATATTTTAGATCTTTTTATTTACTATTTTTTGATATTATAAGTGTTATAATAACATCTAAAAAATAGCAAATAAAAATTATTTAATTTTAAATATCATATGAGATATGATTGATGCATGTCTAGACTAGTTGTAGAATAGTTCTACATAATTGTCTAGATTAGAATTTATTTTGATTAGATCAATTTAAATCTAATTTTTTAGATTATTATGAGATAATTTAGATCTGAAAATATGCATGATTCGATACATGAGATGTATGCAAAATATGCCATGATTAGATCTACTTTGTATATGAGATATATGATATAGATCTGAAACTGTTTTGTAGTATTGAATGTTCCTGATTAAGGCGTTCCTCTTGGCCGTCCGGTCATAAGAACGAAGAAGGGTTTAAAGGCCCTCTCTTCCCATTCGATGGGGTGTTCTTATGATGTGTAGGGGTGCTGCGTGTTCGTCCTTAATCAGAAACCCAAAACTTACTTTCTGCAAAACCCTAGATCCTGAAACCCTAGGATTTATTGTGCATATTTTGTTGATGAACCCTACTTAATTAAGAATTAAGATTATGGAAATATTAATTAGGTCTAAAATTGAGAATTTCAGATCTAAGACATATTCATAATACTGGGTTCGGGCTTGGGTAGCTCAATTAGGTCTAAGCGGTTGATCAAACCGAATCAAGAGTTGGTTAGATGGGATCAACAATGCTTAAATTGACCAGCCTAATAGGATTAAGTCTGGGTCAAGATCGAGTCACGATCAAGCAAGACCTAATTAGGCTCAGAGGTTAGAGTCTGGATTGTAGGCTAACCCAATTGGTTCTGGCTCAACAATTTGGTGTCTAAGGTAAGTTTGGCACATACGACCGACTGGTTTTTAATTGGAAGCTACTCGACCTGAATGCGTTCTTGTACGAGTTAATGGCATATTCCTTCCACCGGTCTCACTTACCTGGCCATATCTGTTGACACAGTTCTGATCTGAGGTGGTCAATAATCCGAGCTAACCCATGCCACTAGGTTAGTCATAATTGTTATGACTATGACAAGTCTAGTTTAATGAGACCTGAATCAATTCTCCCTAAGAAAAGATTAAGTCTGAGGTCTTCCACCATTGTAGATGTGCGGGCCCTTCCCGAGGGTTGATTGTTCTCGGCTGGATACAGTGGCTCAGTTGCACCGGAAAGATGCAACCATGTCTATTAGGCATTGGATGCTATGGGCTGGAGGATGAGTTGGGCTCAATATTTGGATACGGTGAGAGACTCAATTAGGAATCCCAGTCTATGCAAATGGTGGGTCTGACTTAACTAAGGAGTGGATCAATATTCTGGATACGGTGAGATTCATGAATTAGAGACCAAGTTTGGGTGCACCATGATTAGAGAATCATTGAACAAGAGTTGTTCACTCATTGGCTAACCCATCACCAATAACTGTTAGGTGAGGTGATGAGTCAGTTGGTGAGACCGCACCACCCACTAGAAATCATTAATCATGGAGATTTTTGCATCTCTACAGAGGGAGTGTAGGGATCCGAGAAAATAGTGGGAGCTAATTTGTTTAAAAATAAAATTCCCTAAACAAATTGGTCAAGTCAAAATTACAGTATCTAACTAGAATCTTTGACTCTCTACAGGAAAAATGTCTGCGTCCAACCCATTAGGCACGTATCCTGGACACACATAGACTGACCGGACCCAATTATAAAGATTGGCTCAGGAACTACAAAATTATTTTGGGTTTTGAGAAAGTTAACCCATGTTTGGACCAGGACCCTCCCACCTTACCAGCCCGTCCATCCACTGAACAGAGAGCGTCTCTGGAAAAAATGGATAGACGAAGATAATAAGGCCAGATATTACATGTTGGGCTCGATGTCTGATGAGCTCCAGCACCAACATGAAGATATCGGGACTGCTCGCCAAATGTTGGCTCACCTGCAGGAGATGTTTGGTGAACAGAGTCGCGCAGCCAAATATCAAGTCACGAAAATGACTTTTTAAGGCTAAGATGCGTGATGGGCAGTCAGTCCAAGATCACTGTCTGACAATGATCAAGGACATGGAAGAGCTTGAGAAGCTCGGTGTGAAGTTAGGACTTGGACTGCAGAACGATATTATTCTGCAATCCTTGACTGATGCATATGGGCAATTCATCATGAATTACCACATGCATAAACTTCAGAATTTCCTTGGCCGAATTAATGAATATGCTGGTCACTGCGACATTCTAATGAAAGGTTCTAAAGCTCAGTTCTTGCTATGAATGACTCTTCCAAAAGAAAGTCATTATGGAAAAAAAAAGGAGTCTGCGAAAAAAAGCAAAGGTGGAAGGATCAAAGAGAAGAAGCATAGCCGAAGAAAAAGGCCGAATGTCAAAAGGAAAGTGTTTCCATTGCATACAGCGATGCCATCTGGAAGCAAGAACCTGTCCACTTACCCTGGCCACCCTCGATAGAACAAGAAGGAAGGTCCTTCCGGAGCTATGCTCGTTATTGAGTCTTAACCTAATCGGTTTTCTTCACCCAGTTGGGTGCTTAACTCTGGATTAAGTTCTCATCTCACTTCTATGCAAGGTCTTGAGGATAGCAGAAGGCTGAGGGATGGAGACAATCCTATCGTCGATAATGGAGCAAGAGTTGCTGCAGTAGCCATGGAAATACCCTCTTTCGATACCATCTGGTTAGACTTAGTTTGAAAGACTGTTTATTTTGCTGCCTGCAGCTAGCAGAATTGATTTCTGTTTCATGCTTACAACAAGAAGGCTATGTATATCACCTTCTTGAAGACCATTGTAACATTACTTTATGAAAGAAATAAAATTGCAAATGGTTTTCCTTATTAATTCTTTACAGCTACATATTGATGTACCGTCTAACTATCGAGCAAAATATGAAAGCCAAACACCTAGGGATAGTCCAAATACAGATATCTATGCACTAGATAGGTCATATGCAGAAGATAGGACTCAACAAATTGAGAAAAATGCTATTGGTCCATTCGTCTTTCGAGTCATATCCCTGTGAATCTGTCTTCAACCAAAATGACCAAGCTCCCTTTGTTGGACATGGGAAAGGGCCATGGATCTCCTTGCCCTAGTACATACCGATGTGTGCACCCATTTTATGTGCCGCTAGAGGCAATTTTGTCTACTTCATACCTTACTGATGATCATGTCAGGTATGGTATGTGTATCTTATGAACACAAGTCTAAGCCTTTGAAAAGTTAAAGAATTCAGACATGAAGTAGAAAAATAAATAGAAAAATCCATTAAGGTTCTTCGATCAGATCGAGGAGGTGAATACCTTAGCCGGAAATTCCTAAACTATCTCAAGATAAGGCAATAGTCTCTCAAGTGGACTCCACCAGGAATACCTCAACTCAACGGAATTCAGAATGGAGAATCAACACTCTATTGATATGGTTCGATCCATGATGAGCTTCACAGACCTTCCTGATTTTCTTGGGGACACTCATTGTTAACTTCATCTATCTTAACTGAACTCGCGTTTCCCTCTTAAAATCGTTCCTCCACCACACCATATAGATATGCATGGTAGAAAACCAAGTTGAGATCAATCCAGAATTCTGGGTTGTCCCCGGCTCACAATCAAAAGACATAACAAGCGACAAGTTAGATTTAGGTCCTTCAGAGCTCGATTTCATAGATATTCCTAAAGAGCTTCATTAGAATCTATTTCTACATCCCAGGAAGTACCAAAGTGATTGTGAGCGACATTCATCT